>JBBMOL010000029.1:0-88918 GCA_037954665.1 Laguncularia racemosa | reverse complement strand
GCTGTTTCATTCTGGCCTTTATCCTGAACTTTATCTTATACTGGAGCATTTCTGGTCCCACTACTTGTTTCTCTCCATCTAAACCCAATATAATGGGGATCTACATTTTTCTTCCTTATAGGGCTTCTTATGGGGCCACTATATAGTACTATGATAGTTGTTATTATATGCAAACTCGAATTAGTGGCAATGTTCACCCCCAATTACCACCAAACTCCAAAACACATGCTCTTAACATATCCTCAAGTGTCTGTATGGTTCTCTCTGTTTGACCATCTGTTTGAGGATGATAAGCTGTACTAAACTTCAATTTGGTGCCATAGCTTCCTGTAAGGTTTGCCAAATTAGAAATAAACCCGGGGATCTCTATCAGAAACAATAGAAGCTGGTACTCCATGAATCGCACTATTTCCTTAATATAAAAAACGCTGCTAAGCGAGATAGTGGCATGCCTTTGTTGAATTGGAAGGAAATGGGCTGATTTAGTCAGCCTATCAACGATTACCGAAATAGCATTATGCTGTTTCTTGGTCTCGGTAATCCTTAACAAAATCCAGGGAAAAATCTGCTCCCACTTCCATTCAAGAATGGAGAGGGGTTTTGTAATAAACCTCTAGGTTTTTGATGCTCTGCTTTAACTTGTTGGCAAGTGCTTACATTTACCACATTTTTTGGGCAATGTCTTTCTTCATCCCTAGCCACTAATACACTGATTTCACATCCCTGTACATTTTTTTGCTTCCTGGGTGGTTTGTATAAATGGTATTATGAGCCTCATCTAGAATTTCTTTTTTTATCTTCTCTATTACTAGTACGCATAATCTACCTTTGAATCTTTAAAACTCCAGTTCCCCTCACATCTAAAGTCGGATATTTAAAAACATGCTGTTCCTGACTTTTTGCAGTTCCTCTCACTTAGCTGTGCTTCCTGAATCTGATCTTTCAATGTAGGCTGAATACTCAAACTATTTAATCTAGATTCCACTCCTGGCCATATAATTTTTAACTGTAAACTACTCTAAATCCCTCCACATTTCCACTCTATTAGAGATTAAAGTTGCCAGATTGCTACACTGTTTCCTACTTAATGCATCAACAACTACATTAACTTTACTAGGATGATAGTGAATGCTAGATCATAGTTTTCATCAATTCCAACCATTGCCTTTGTCGCTGTTCAACTCTTTTTGAGTAAGGATGTATTTCAAACTCTTATGATCAGTTTATACATCGCATTTATCACCATACAAATAATGTTTCCAAATTTTTAAAGCAATATTATAGTAGCCAACTCCAAATCATGAGTAAGATATTTCTGCCCATATGTTTTTAACTGACGGGAAGCATATGCTATAATTTTTGTCATCCTGCATCAATACAAACCCTAATCCAAACTGAGAGGCATCACAATATATAGCATACCTACTTGTTCCACTAGGAATGGCCAAATAGGAGTTGAAACTAATTCCTCTTTAATTCCTGAAAGCTTTGCTCACATTGGTCTGTCCATTTTAAATTTGACTCCTTTTCCTCATCAATCGGTCAAAGGGGGACAACTATCTTTGAAAAGTCTTTCACAAATTTTCTGTTTAATTTTCTGCCATCCCAAAAAAAATTCTTACCACGTTGACTGTGGTGGAAAGGTTTTCCACTTTTAGGAGGGCCCTTTAAACCCTTTGCGGATTTTAAAGGATTTTTTCCGGGAACCCTTGGACACAATACCCCCAAAAGAAAGAAATCTGGTCTAAAAAAAAAATTAACATTTCTTAAAACTTAGCATACAATTTTTTTTTCCTTAGAGTTTGAAATTTCCTTTTTTTAAATTTGTTACCCAAGCCCCTCATTATCTTTAGAATAGATCAAGATTAATCAATGAAAAAACCAAAAAAGTCACCAAAATATTTTTTAAAAATTACCCTTTTAATATTTTAAAGGCAGCTGGGGTTTTTGTTAAAAAAAAAAGGAAAAATCACCAGTTTTTAAATTTGTAAACCTTACCTGGTTCTAAAGGAGTCTTTGGTAGGGTAAACCCCCTTCCCCTTTCAATTGATGAAAATCCAGATTGCATATAAAATCTTAAAGAATATGGTGCCCCCTTTTAAAATGTTTAAAAATAAGTCTTCAACCCAAAGGAAAAGGAATTTTATTCTTGATGGTTACCTTATTAAATTTAATGGTAATCTAAAATGATGTGCCAAAAAACCACTTAAAAAAGCACAATCAAAAAAATTTAAAGAAAAAACAATCCAAAAAAAGGGAAAAAAACCGGATCACAAAGGGAAATTTAAAGGTAAACCCCTTTAATGGAAGTTTTAAAAGGGGAATTCCAAAATTTCAAAGTTTTAATTGTAATCCCAAAAAATGAAAATATCTTCTAAAAAACACCAAATATCATATAATCCATAAAGGGTTTAATCCACAAATGACAAAAAAAACCTAAATTTCCCAAAGGGAAACCCCCTTTCCAATAGTGAAGTACAACGTTTTAAAGGGGAAATTTTTTCAATAAAGTTTCCAAATTAAATTGCAAGTACTTCAAATAAACACGTTTAATTTCTTGAAAAAATAAGATGTATTTCTGACCAAAAACCCTATTAAATTAACCCCCTAGATAAAAAACCCCATAGAGAAAAAAAAGAAATCACAACAAAATGAAATTGATACAAACTAAACCATTTAAAATAATGTTGCACCCCCCCAAAATTTTCCTTTGGGTTTTAAAAAATTGTTTGGTGTTGATAAAAAATTATAAAACCTTTTAAATTTTCACATAAAAAATAAGTGTTTTTTTTGCAAAAATAAGCCCCTCAAAACCTTTTCTTAAGAAAGAAATTTTTCTTGCTTCTAAAAGGTTAAAAGGTCAAAATTACAAGTTTGCTATTTTTAAAGGTGGTTAGTCCAAAATGAAAGTTAAAGGAAATAAAAGTGTCTAAAAATTGATTCCCAAAAATAAATTTTTTTCATGCAAATGAAATTATATAAAAAAAATTTGGGTTTTCTTCAAGATGCCGTCTTCTATAGGCCCAAGGGCCCGTAAATTCCTTTTTGGGGTTTTGGTCCATAAAAAAACCCACAAGTAAGTCTGGGTGGTTTTTTCTTCCCCCCTAAAAAATTTATGAAAAGTGGGGCCTTTTGGGAAAAAACAAAAGGAAAAAGAATAATAAAAAAAGGGGTTTAATATATAAAAAATTTTGGGGGTCGATTATAAAAAGGGGCCCCCTCATGAAAAGTTTTAAACCCCCCTTTAGTTTTTTTTGCCTTTTTGATAGGCCCTTGTCGAATTTTTTTTTTATATCATCTCCTGGGGCCTCAAAAGATTTGTCTTCAAATCTGGCGATCAAATGCAATGGAGATTTTTGTTTTCTCCTAGAAATTTCCCATCTGAAGAAATTTCTTTAAAAACCCCCAATTTTTTTTTTTAAAAAATTATTACAGGTGGGTTTTCCCTTTTTCCAAGGTTTTTATCCTTCTGCAACAAAAATTTAATGCCCATTATCCATGAGGGGTCCCCTTTTCAACCCCAATTTAAAGGGATATTGTTTCTCCTTTTCAAACCCTCATCTGTATCCCCACTGCCCTAAGGGGTCTTTAGGGGTTTGGGCCCCAAAATGCTAAATTGCCCCGGGAGCCTTGAAGGTGAACACAAATGTCTCTGAAATTTTGGCCCCTAAGGGATGGGATTTTCGACTTGATCTTCAAAATTACTCCAATGGTGTACTAAACTCCCTCGTGAATTCTAGTGTTTTTGAGGAAAACATAACTGACCCTAAAAAAATTTGGCCCCCGGGTATTTGCCCCTAGTAATTTTAAAAATGAATGGGAAAACCATCTTTTCCACTTTAAAGGCTAATTTTAAAAGGCCTCATCAAGTGTATATATCTCGAAGCTTAATACAAAACCCTATCTCAACTTCAACCCAGATAAAAAAACGGGCTAGGGTTTGTTCAGGGGGTTTTCAATGATCCACATTTGGATCACTACCCGTTTTAAAAATTTCCTGTCCCTAGTACCCCACTGTTTTCCCCCCCTTTTCTCAGTGTCTGGAGACGCATAAAGCTCATGCATGTAGTGTTTTGGGGCCCAATCTTTTCCTAAAAAACTTTTTTCTGTCTCTCCAAGGGTGTATTTGGGTCTTCCATCCATTCGCCTACTGACCCAAAAATTTTTCTACCTTAAAGGGGCCATACTTGTGAAATTTTACAGCTGAAAGGGGTTTCCCCGGGAGTCTTCTTAATCTCTTAACATTAAAAAGCCCTAAAAATTGGTTTTTCCCAGTCTAGGTAGTCCTTTGGGGGGAAACCCCTACCATAAAACGAAGGCATCGTAGTTCGCACATTTCTAGTCCTGGGAGGTGGTTAAATTTCCCTGCCCGGGTTTTGGGGTTTAACCCTAAAATTATCATCTCTATTTCCCCTAAGACCCTGATAATTTTTTCTATTTTGGGGTGGTGCCTAAAGGGTTTTAAACCACGGTTTGGGGGTGCTAATGTCATCCTATAAATTTCTTGGGTTGCCAATGTGATTTTGGGGGTTAAGGGTATAAAGTTGTATTAGATTTCCCTTTCCCCTTGTATTTCGACGCCTGGTCTCCCCCCCCCTTGGGCTTTTTGGGGGTCATTGCCAAGGGTTCCCTTTTCACACTATCAAAATGACTTGTTTGGGGGATGCGATTTATTTTGAAGTACAAATGTAATTCAAAAAATTTTGTAGCAAAATCCCTTCACTTCACCCGTACAATAACAAGTTTGGAAAAAACACACAAACTTGTACCCCCACGGGGCAAAAAAGTCACCAATGCCAAAAACTTTTATCACTTCGTATATTAGAATAAGTGAAGCACAAATAAAAATTTAATTTTTTTAAAAGGATATTGAATTCAACTAAGAAAGTTTTTAAATAAAAAATTCAATAACTTTAAACATTTAAAATTTTTTAATTTTAAATTTTAAAATTTCACTATTTTAATTTCCCTTAAATTTAGCCACATTTTCAATCACACTTTATCTTAATGTGGTCCTTACTAAACAAAAACCCCAACAAATTTACACCCCAACACACCCCTAAATTAAGGGTTTGAAATCATTTTCACCAAAAACTCCAAGGGCAACAAACAACAAATTGCACTCCACTTCCACGCCAAGGGATAACAACGGTACAAAAAAAATTTTTCCACTTACTTAATGGCTTTAATAAAAAAATTTTAAAATTCACTTTCCAAAATTTTAAAACCGCAATAAAACCCCCCAAAATAGGCGCAACTCAAATTTGAATTTAAATTCTCTTCATAATTGAAACCCTTTCCCTCAATTGGTAAGAAAGGGAATTTCAAATTCAAAAAAACACTCTTTAACTCTCAAAAATTAATGGCATGGGTTTAAATTAAAATTTAAGATTTCCATTTAATAAAAAATTTCAATAAAATTCGGGTAAATTGCACTTCTCTAATTAAAAATTTACACAATGAAAGTCCCATAAAAACTTCACATCCCCCTTAATCCATAAAAAAGTCAGGGGAAAGGGGTTTGGGTTAAGTTTTTCAAGTTCAAAAGTTGTTGAATTAAACAAAAATTCTATGCTTCTCCCCTTTCCCAGAAAAATTGTTGATTTAAGACGTTAAAAAACCCCCCCCAAAACCCAACCCCAACCCAAAAAAGAAAAATTAAAATTTCAACCCAAAGGGTTTAATTTTTCGAAAAGCTAAAAAAACCCAAAACAATAAAACACAATTGCGGTTTTCACTATTTCCCCCTAATTGTTTTTTTAAATTTTCCAAATGAAATCAAAAAAAACCATTTCCCTTCTTCAACTTGTGTATGATCCCAAAAAGTTGAGGTTGCCTAAAACCCTTAGAAGCCAATCAAAAGACTTAAGAAAAAAAAATCTTCAATTTAAGGAAAAAACCGGATAAAAAAAAGGGGCTTTTTCACGTAAACCCCAAAAATGAAGTAAAAGGGAAACCCAAAAAAGTTAAAAAGTTTTATAATTGAAATTTCCAACATGATAATATTTTCCCAAAACAAATTTAAAATTATTTAAAATCAGAAGGTTTTTCCACAAATGAAAAAGGGAAAACCCTAAATTTCCCAAAGGGAAATTTTTTTCCCAATAGTGAAATTTCACATTTTAAGGGGAAATTTTTTCAAAAAAGATTAAAATTTTCAATTCCCAAAGTACTTCAAATAAACACAATAATTCGTGAACAATAGGATGTATTTTTTTCCAAGAAATTCTCAATTTAACCCTTTGATTTGAACACCCGGAAGAAAAAAAAATCACAAAAAAAAATGAAAATTTATACAACTCCCAATTTCAAAAAGTTGCACTGCAAAAAATTTTTAAATTTGGGATTGAAATTGAAAGAGTTTAGATGACATTTAGGACCCTAATTCTTTACGTGAAAAGTTGTGTTTGTTTTGCAAAAAAAGCCTTTCCCCAAACCTCTTTAAGCAAATATTTTTCTTGGGTTCTCATAAGGTTAAAAAAAGTACTCAAAATTTTCAAGTTTTCTACTTTTAAGGTGGCTTGCCCTAAATGAAAGTTACAAGGGAAAAAAAGTGTCTCAAAATGAATTTTCAACATAAAAAGTCCCCTGCAAAAGAAAAATTTTTAAAAGAAATTGGTCTTCAAAAAGCCAGTCTTTTTAGGATACTTTGGCCTAGCTCATTGCCAATTTAAAGGGTTTGGGCCTTTGGGTTTAAAACAAAATAAATTTGGTGGGAAAATTTTTCCCTCGCCCTAAAAAAATATGATAAGTGTGCTGTTGGGGAAAAAAAAAATCAAAAAATAAAAGAAAGTGGTTAATTTTATAAAATTTTAAAATTTTGGGGGCGAATTTCTCAAAAGGGCCCTCATTTGCCCAAAATTTTAAATCCTTTAATTTTTGGTAAAAATAGGTTTGCGAATTTTTTAAATTTCCCATCTAACACAAAAGTAGGGCTACCATTCTTTTTTTTTTCACTAAATAACAAAAGGTGGGACCCTAAGGGAAAAATATGGGCCCCATGAAACCCTTATCAATAATTCCCTGCAACTGCTTTTTTAACTCCAAACAATTCTACAGGAGGGCCCTATGATAAGGGGCTTTGGATTTAGGTTTTTATAAACCCGGAAAATTACTCAATGCCGAATTCAATTCTCTTTTGAGGGTTTAAACCTTGTTAAATTTTCAGTAATTCTTTTGGGAATTTTACATTTTCAATTGGAATATCCTCCCCTCTCTTCCCCTTTTTAATTGTTTTAAATTTCCCCTTAAAAGCCAAATATTTTTTTAAAATCCCTTTTTTCAATTTAATTTTTTATCTTTGTTTAAATGCTATGACTTAGGAATGTTGCCTTTTACTCCCTCTTTAAAATGAATGCTTTTCCCCCATTTGGTAGGGCAAATTTTTGCCACTTTTTCTGGCAATTTTGTTGGGACCTTATTCCTAGTCAACCAATTTTTTTGCCAAGGTTAAAATCTACCATTTTTTTATTTAAAAATAAAAAAAAAACAGCTGGCAATTGCCCCCCTTCAATCCCACAAAACCAAATTTCCAATTGATAAAATAATATTTCTCCCCTTAGAAAAAGGAAATACTTACCACATATTTTACATTTCCCAAAATCTTCACTGGAGCCCTTTTTCCGTCTACCCGTCTTTTGGACATATGAATGGGTTTTCCCAGTGTCAAACAAGGCTTTTTGGGGATTTTAAACTAATCGAAATTTACCTGAAAATTTATCAAACACATCACATTTTTCCCCTTCCCGCAATTTTTTGTTAAAATCCTTTCTCAATGAAAGTTAAGCATTGTCAGATCTACAAAATTGTTAAATTTCAGTCTACACCCATTTAAAAACATCTATTTTATTCACATTTGCTTTTACACATTTTTCACGTACCTATAAGATATATTCACTAATACAATTTGGGTTTTCCCCCAAGAGATTCAAAAAAAAATTTTTCATATGTAAACATGCAAATTTTAAGTCACACAAAAAAATTCATGGTTTTTTAAACATTAAAATTTATTCTTAATTCCCAATTTCTCAATTCATAACAAGCATAACATCCCATACACATCAAAAAATTTACACACTTTTAATTTTTACCTTATTTTCTTTACATATTATATTTGATATATAGGTTCATTTACTTTACAAAAATTTAAATATCAAAATTTTCGATAAGTTTAGTAGTTTTCCTGCACTACATCATCCACAATAGCTTGTTCTGTTGTTGTATAGCAAAGGGCTCGCGCCCCGGGCTGAGGTTTATGGGCTACCCCCCCTAGGAATTTAAAATTATGCTTAAGTGTAGGGCTTGAGTTGCTGCCTCCTCCTCCCACCTTTGAAAACTTGGCCCAAATATGACCAAAACTGTCCACAGGGGTAACATGGGGTCCTTTGGTTTTTAAAAATTGCCTAGCAATGTGTCCAAACTACCCCAAAACTATTAAAAATTTTCCTCTTAGCCCCGAGGACATTCACTAGGCCCTTTTGATTTTTCCTTTTTCCTTCCCCCACACTTTAGTATTAAATCTGATTCCCTAAAGGGGGGCAGATGGTGGCTTAAAAATGTTCTTTGCTTTTTCCCTTTTTCCCTTTCCCATTTTTGCCCAAAAAAAATAAACCCCCATCCTTTTTTTGTTTTGAAGGGGCCCTTTCCTTCCTTACATCCCTTTACCTGTTCCGGATCGGGGGTTTATTTACAATTTTCCCCATAAGCGCAACTTTCTTCTTTTCAGCTTTTTCCCGAAAAAGATATCCCGCCCCCTTCGGGAAAATTTTTTAAACTTTTACCTCTTCCTCTTTCTAATTTAAACCAATTGGACGAATTTTAAAAATTGCTGAACTCTAAATCTTTTCCAAAATTTTGCTTTACCTTTTTTTTGCTTTAATTCATAAAACTTTTTCCTCATTTTATCTTGTACACAATTTAGGGAAAAAAGTTGACTCAGGAAAAATCCCTTAAAAGTTGGCCAAATTTTGGGGCTTCCATAAAACCCTTCTGTGGTACCACCAATCATGGCCGGGATCCTTAATAGTTTCTGCAAACATAGTCCCCCTTTTTTTCCTTTGGAAAAATCATATACCCGGAAAAACTCTTTCTATAGAGTTTTTCCAATTCACAAACTGTTGTGGGGTCTTGACTTTACCACAAAAAGGGGTTTACAATTTCCCCTGTACCCTGGTTGTTTATCCCCCCTGATTCCCGTTTGGGTTAAAATTTAGGCCCCAAACTTGCATTACGCAAACCCCTTGCTCCTTTTGGGTTCTTTTGGGGGCTGGCGAGGGAGGTGGTGGAGGGAAATCCCCCTTGTGGGCTGGGGGCCTTTTTCTGATCCCCTTCCTCACCCTGCCTCCCACCCCTTTAATTCCATTTACGGCAAACTAATTTTACATAAAAAAAGTACAATTTAATCGAAAACAAACACTTTTAAAACCTTTTAAAAAGAATTTGTTTTTCCTTTTAAAAACAAATGCATTAAAAATTTGGTAAGTCAATTTTAATTTAACAAAAACTTAAAGTCTTTATCCCCCCCCCCAATCACCCCCCACAAGGTCAACGGGGGTTTTAAACATAATACCCAGGGCCTAAGCTTTTATAACCACCCTATGCGGGGCCCCCCCTAATAAAGGGTTTATTCTTGAAAAATGTTTTCCAAAAAAATTTTAGTTTTAACCTTTTCCTTGGTACCTGTAGGTGGGTTGTTTTGCCGTCTTTTAATTAAAGATAAGACAAAATTTTTCTAATTTTTTGAACCTGTAAATCCAACCTGTATGAAATTTTATAAAGGGCCTGTAAAAAAGGGGGGGTAACAGCGTATCATTTAATTTTACATCATATTTTAAACTTTTGTAATTTTTAAAATTTTCCCATCCCCACATACATTTAAAATAAAATATACCCTCTGGTCTGCATTCCTTGGGAAAAAGGCAAGCCCATGTTTAAAACCTATTGCCCTTAAGTGGTTAAAAAGGGTTTTTTAAAACCAACCCTTTTTACACATAATTTTTTACATTACAAACTAAAGATTTAAAAAACCTTGGATTTATTTATAAGCACTTTCCCAAAACTTTTCAGGACCCCAAGTTATTTCAAATTAAAAAAAAGGCTCCCAAAAAGGAAAAAAAAAGGGTTCTTTGCCCTCTAAAGGGGCGCCTCCAAAAAACCTAAGTCTCCCAAAAATTTTTCTTCATTTCTTGTACTGAGGTTAGCAAAAACACTAAAACCCCCCCCGCTTCTTAAGAAGCAAAGTGAGTACAAAATCAAGGGAACCCAAACAAAAACAAACAAAAAAAATCAAAATAATAGTAATAACAAATTATCAAATACCTGAAAGTTTATTATCAAGCAAACAAGTTTTCAACTCAAAGTTTTTTACTGGGAAGAAACCCAATTTAATTTTTTTCATTTTAATATCACCATGTTTTACTTAAAAGATATTTTCCCTGTAATTCCATTTTGCAAAACTCATATCTTTTTTATTGGAGGGCTATTTCAATCACTCCTGTTTACTCCAAGGTCACAAATTTTTTTAGTTAAAACCGGGAAAACCTGTCAACTGGTAGATAAAATTTCCCTCATGTAAATTTTCAAAAATTTTAAAGTTTTCTCAACCAATTAAAAACATCTTTATATATCTTCTTAGTTTTGAAAAAATTTGGCCGCCTTTTAACCCGCTCAAAAAAAAGGGGGTGACCAGATCCCTTTTAGGCATGGGTCCAGGGCCGGTCCCTGAAATGTGCCTAAAACCCATCCGGGTCGAAATCAAAAGGGCGTTTCCACAAACTTTCTAGGTAGGGGGGAAAATACCTTTCTTACTTAAGTGTTTTGGGTTTGTAGGTTTCTTATTGCCTAAACCCCATTTTTTTTATCCAAAAAAAGATATTTTACCATTACCAAGGGCAAAAAATTTTATAAAAATTAAAACCCGTCATATAAAACCCTATCTAATATGAAAGAGATCCATGATGGGGAGTCAAGCTGGAAGAAGGAATGTGGATCCCCTTGAAATGCCGCCTGGACTGATAAAAAAGAGTTTAGCGAAAAGACTAAGGAAAACAAAAAAACGGGTTTATAAAAAGGGTGTCTATGAAGCCCGGGGAAGGGGTTGGGGGAATCCCGGGAAATTGGAAAAGAATTGGAACCCAAACCTTTGGGGGGGCCCTTGCTCTTATACAAGGGCCCCCCGGGGCAAAAAAGGGGTTTTAAAAGGGCGTGTACTTTCAAGGAAAGGCCGTGTAGGGCTTCAAGATTGCCTTTGAACATTTCCGGCTAGATACCCCGGTTTAAAAAGGGACGGCCGTGTATTTTTGGGGTCAAGCAAATCCACAGAAAGATACACGGGCCCAAAAAAACAGGGCGGGGTTTGTTGCCAAAATTTGCACAGGAAAAGGGTACACGGTCAAAGTAAAAAGGGCGTGTATGTTGCCAAAAAGGTTTCAAAAGGCCCAAATTCACGGCCCAAAAAACCGGGGTTTTTTACACAGGCCGTGTATCCCTGTCGGCCCGCTTGTTTGTTTCGGTTTTTTATGTCAATTAACTTACTCCCTCGTTTTGGACTTTTTTTTACAAAGAATTTTGGGGGAAAAAAACCCGTATAAAAAACTCCTTTGGGGGTTTTGAAAAACATAGAAATTTTTAAACTTTGAACATTAAACACTTTTTAGAGGCACCTCTCTTGGTTCTTCAAGAACTAAATCGAATTATCGGATTGATTTCCGTGGCGTTCATCCCGACTTATCAATCGGTCTTTCATCCGATTGTGGCGTCTTCACTTTTTTAAACCAAGGTTCTTGTCTCGCTTACAGAAAAAGGGTCGCGATTTTCCCTTTAGGTGTTTGGGCGTCTTAGGCAACGAATTTCCGAACGTATTGGTATTGGGTTTCTTTCAGGGGTTGGCGTGGTTCGTATCATAATAAGCTAAAAATAACCCAGCATACATCACAATCATGAGGCATTCAATAATTTAAGTTCATTAGATCACATACAATCAGGAATAAGTATAATCAAATCCCGCACCTAACTCTCTTCTAGGATTTTTATAATGTTCCCTTTTTTTTTCTCCCATTCAACCATATCATGACACAAAAACCAGCCATCAGCAAACCAATGTAATTCAACAATCCTCATGCATTGATCACAGTAAGTGATCGTATAGGGTAATTTCAGCCAACAACAAGTAGTTACATTATCAACCCAACTTGTACTCAAGAGGGAGTTAAGGGGGTACTCAACCTGAAACAATTTATGCCAATCCAAACAGTCGCCCCGGTAAGTTCCTTTGTCCTCCTTACTTAACAGAAAATACCTGAATCATCAGTAGACCAATCAATTTTGCCTCATTCACTCTATTGAACCCTAAATTGCTAATTCAGATTCCAGACCCTAAATTCCATCCAAACCTCGTATATCCACCTTTTTCCTAGAATTTCTAATTCATATACATATGGGAAATTATTATGCTCTATTTATATATTAATGAAATTTAAAAATTTCGATCTGATTCTATATTGAATCGTATGGTTCTAAATTATCACGATCTTGCATCGAACACTCTCGTTTTGTTTCATAACTAATCCAAGCTTCTTAAAATCATATTATACTTCAATGAACCTCAATTGAACATCAAATTCAACTAATCAAATCAAATTCCCTAATTTTGGTAAGGATTTTTTAGGAAAACAGGTTTAATTAGCTTGAAAAATTCACTAAAAATGGGAAAATGACTATAATCTGAACAATTATTGATTTGGTGATCTAATAAATCATATAAGGATCTTATATATAAAAAATTACATAGAAAATACATCATTTGACCTATTATTTTCCAATTTAATTTATGACCAGAACAGAGCATTTTTTAAGTACCACATATTTTTAAATCAAATTTCAAAAAAATAAAATTATCCATTAATATTCATACAAAATTATGTTAGAACACCAAAAATCATAATTTTTCATCACAGTTGATATTTTTAACAAAATAGGAAGTTTCTGGCGTTACGTGGGGCTGCTCCGTTCACCGGCCTCCGGCCACCAAAGCCAGCAACTACTACATCGGCGGAATCCTCCCCCCCCCAAAAACCTTAACCTTGCTTGGCCTAGCCCCAGATTTACCCTAACCCCTTTAAAACGAACAGACAAAATCCTCCCTATTTATTTTAATTTTTTTTTCTTCAATTTCTTTAAATTGTTATTGCATCCTACTTCAATCTTGTTCCTCTTCCTATCCTGATGATTGCATGTTGGAAATTTCAATTTTTAATTTGCCGAAAATTTTAGATGAAATGGAGAGAGTTTTGGTTTTTTTTTTTTTTTTCTAATTTTTGATGATTTGTGTTTTCCTTTCTCTATTCTAATGTCTATATATATAATTTTATATATAATATTACTTAATTTTGCTGAATTGAATGAGGGTGCTGTTCTGTATTTTTTTTTCCTTCCTCTTTTATTTATTTTTTTAGCTATAATATAATATAATATAATGTATCATTTTTTTTATATATGCCCATATAATTCATTTATTATATTATTTATATATATATTTATTTCATTTTAATATTTTATTTTATTTTTAGCATATAACATATATATACATATATATATATATACATTGATTTTACCTTACACACACACACACACACACACACACAATATATATATATTATTTTTTAATTTTTAAAAATTATTGCTTAAGTTTAGGTCCTCACAGCACAGACTAATTATAGAGGTAAGAGCTCTCTTTGCCGCACACTGGAAAACATAGAAGGATACTTAGCATCACCTAACCCATGTAGTTGGTGCATATCGCATGCTTTCAACAAGCAGAATGATGAGTAGTTTTTAGTAACTGGTTTTCTTTTTCTTTTTTTTTTTCCATTTCATCATATGCATTATTAACAATGAATCTTTCTTGCTACCCTTTAGGTCGAGTGGGAGCCGTACTTTGGGAATCTAACTCACATCCTACCACCTTTCTTGATGGGAAATTTTTTGGCACAGTCGACATTTTTAGAAACCGATTTAGATGATGATCCAAATCACTCAATATTTTACTTTATGTCTTTTATTCTAATAAATATTTGAGAAATAATCTTACATGTAAAATAATAATTCTCCATGGGATGCCAATATGTCCTACAATAGTTGATGGACGTAGAACATTTTCAGAGTGACAAAACAAAGACCCGCTGTGATTGTGTTTCCATTTCGAGGCATTGGTTCATGAAGACTTATGATATTTTGTACTTTGTAATTGTTTTATGAACTTTTTTGGTTGTATTTGGTTTTGGGAGACTTTCATTTCCTTGTTTAAATTTTTATTTAGGACTAGCTACCCTTTAAAAGTGGTAAACTTGTAATTTTGACCTTTTCTAACCCTGGAGTAGCAAGTATAAATACTTGCTTCGAATTGGGGTTTTAGGAGGCCATATTTTGTAAACAAACATAGCACTTTCACGTATGGAATTAGGGTTTATCCTAGTTCAAAAATCTTTTTATCAATTTCAACCCAAGAAAATTTGGAAATTGTGGCGAGTGCGACAAAGGGAATTGTGAGTCATATCGATTTCCCTCTTTGTTGTTTTTATTTCTTCTCTAGTGAGTCATACTAAGGGAATTTGAAAACTTTCTTGGACTTATTTGTGATTGTAAATTTGTGGACAATTATCTTGTAAGGTTGATTGTTCATTTGAGATTGAATGCTCTTTAGTGGTGGCATGAATTTGTGCTTGTGTGGGAAGAGGGTAAAATCACGGTTTTTTTGCTTTTCTTCTTCATCCATTCACGTGAAATTCACTTGATCTTATTGTTTTTTAGTGAAATTGATCATTAGTGGAAGCTAATTGTTCTTTGAACCATTGGTTTTTATCAAAGTTCCATTAAGGTCATGCAATTTCCTAGTTCAATTGGATTTTTTTGATTGTGACTTGAGGATATTTTTCTTTGAGTCATTTGATTGTGCTTAACTTGGTTTTGAGCCAAAATCATCTTTTGGTATCAGAGCACAGGTTGAGAGAAGGGATTAAGTGTGGTTGATTTAGTCATTATTTATTTTTTCAATTGGGTTCTTCATTTTTGAACCGAAATTGCCTTGTTGAGTTATGAAAATTGCCTTGATTGAAATTTGATTTGCTGCTTGTTGGAGTTGGATTGGGAGGATTTTGTATCTTCTTTGATTGATTATTTTCGTGGAAGGGAAGGATAATAGAAGGGGTTTTAATTCAACAATTTTTTGAACTTAAAAACTTACCATTTTCTTGCCGTGACTAGCTTGTTGCGTGAGGAGGTTGTGAAGCTTGTTGTTGTAATTCCATTGTGAAAATTTCGGAATTGGGGAAGTGTATTTTACATTTTTTGCATTGTGTTGAGTGTAAGGAATCTATTTGAATTCAAACACATCAATTAAGTTGTGGGAGTTAATGAGTGTTATTTGAATTTGAAATTCATTTCTTACCAATTGAGGAAGGTTTGCAATTAGTGAAGAGGTTGAAATTCAAATTTGAGTTGCTACCTATTGTTAAGTTGCGGATTACATTTGTGGAAAGTGGTATATTTGTTATCCTTGCCCTTTGGGAAAGGAAATATATTTGTTGTGTTGATATCCTTGCTGGGAAGGAAGTATATTTGTTGTGATGCATTTATTATTGTTGCCGTGGAAGTGGAAGTGGAAGTGTATTTGTTGTTATTGCCATTTTTATTGTTTCCATGGAAGTGGAAGTATAATTGTTGTTGTTGCCATTTGTTGTTATTGCCCTGGAGGAGGAGTGTAATATTTGTATTGTTGCCATGGGAAGTTGCTTGTAAAGGAGTGACTTGTGGAACATAGAAAAAATTTGTTGCACCATGATTTTGAAAGAAGTGGAAAATTTTATTGTTGTGGTGGTTGAATTTATTATGCATCATGTATAGAAAGGTTGTGTGTGTGTGGCATTTTCATTTGTGTGCTAAGTAAATAGTGTGTGTATGGTGTTTATTGTGACGTGTTTTAAATGAAGGGAGTGTGCTACAATTATTTGAGATTACATTTGTTTCTTCAAATAAATCGCATCCACAAACATGTCAAATGATACCCATGAATGGGGGCATTGGCAATGAGGCTAATAGCCAAGTGGGTGGCAGACCAGGTTGTCGAAATACAAGTGGAAGAACTCTAGATGAACAACTTTAGGACCTTACCACAATTGTTGCTATATTAGCAACAAGGATTGATAGGATGACATTGCCACCAATTTCCTATGGAAACCCTTCAGGACCCCCTAGAGTAGCTCCTCAGAATGTCTAGAGAAAAGGGGGCATTAGGGGAAATTTGAGGAGAAGTGCAGAAGGAAAGATTAATCATGCTCTTAGGGAAGACAGAGATGATAATTTTGAGGTTATTCCATACCTAAGCAAGGAATTTAGACCACCTTGAGGATTAGAGTATGTGAAGCCACAGATGCTTCATTTGATGGTAAGAGGTTCCGCGGTTGATTGCTAGACAGGGAAGACCAACTTGGGGTTTTTTTCGAGTGTTATGAGATTTATGATGGCTCCAAAGGGACATCTTCAACTATAGAGTTCACAGGGTATGCCGCTTTGTGGTGGAAAAATATGGTGTCAGCAGGTGAAGGGATGGAGAGAACCCAAATACACCTTGGAGAGACATGAAAAGAGTTTTGAGGAAGAGGTTTGATCGGAACACTACAGGCATGAGTTATTTTTGGTCTCCAGAATTGAGACAGGGGGTAAAATAGTAGATAATACATGCAGGAGTTTGAGACACTAGTGATAAGATGTTGATCAGTTGAACCTCTTGAACAAACCCTAGCAGTTTTTTTCTGGGTTGAAGTATGAGATAGCTTGTGTAGTTGAGCTTCAGAGATATAGTACACTTGATGGGGTTATACAGTTAGCTTGAAAGTGGAAAGACAGAGGCGATCCTATTCTTTTCCAGGTTACTAGGATAGGCCAACACTAATTCAAAGCCCATGGGGGTTTTGGTCAATTGGATGGGTCAAAGGGAGCGGTGAGCATTTCAGGGTTGAAAACGAAATTATCCCTACTAAGAAAAAGAGAAAAATGTTTCTGGGAAAGGCAAGAGGTAGTTGGTTTTTGATTTGTGCAGATGGTACAAAGGTTAAACCAGTGGGAAGAGGGGCCAGATTAAATGTTTCAAATGCATGGGATTTGGACATATAGTACACAGTGTCCCAATAAAAGGGTGATGATTGTCATAGAGGTAACGAGGAAGATTGATGAGAAAGAAATTGTTGAGCCTACAGATTTATCCTTAACCTTACAGGAGTATTTGAAGATGAACATGGTGAAACACATAGGGATAAAAAGGAGGAAAATATTTACCCATTAATGTGTTACACCGGGATATAACTATTTCCCCAAAAATACCAGAAAAACATACAGGGGGGAAGAAACATATTTCACACCTCTTGCAGAATAAGGGTACCTTTGTTTTACTCATCATCGATAGTAGTAGTTGAAACGAAAGTTAATTTGTTGCAATGTAGACAATTAAACTGTCTACTTCCTACATCCTAGCCCTTATAACTTGCATTGGTGGATAATCAAGGTAGTAGCATGTTACCCTTAGGGTAAAGGTTCCTGTGAATTTTCAAGATTATCATGATGAGATCTTGTGTGATGTAGTCCCTATGCATGCTTTTCCATTTACTGTTGGGTCGGCCTTGGTTGTATGATCGACGGATGTTACATGATGGGTTTAAAAATTTACCTACAACTTCAGCATGGGCAATCACGCACAATTCTATCGCCAATGACTCTATCTAAGGTCTATGGGTTTCAGGAAAGATCGAAATCCACCACTACCATTGATAGCCAGAAGTGTGGGGACAATAGAGACATAAGGGTTCAGTTCCAAAACTGATCCTCTAGATTTGAGGCAAATTTTTTAGAAGCCCGAGGAGATGAGGGGAAAAAATTTCTAGTACAGTTGAATTTTCAGAACCCAATTTAGATGATGATCCAAATCACTATATTTACTTTATGTCTTTTATTCTAATAAATTTTGAGAAAAAATTTTACAAGTACAATAATAATTTCCATGGGTTTGCCAATATGTCCTACAACATTTGATGGACACAGAACATTTTCAGAGTGACAATCAAAGACCCGCTGCGATTGTTTTCCAATCCGAGGAAATTAGTTCATGAAGACTCATGAATTTTTTTGTACTTTGTAATTGTTTTATGAACTATTTTTGGTTGTATTTGGTTTTGGGAGACTTTCTTTTTCCTTGTAATTTTCATTTAGGACTAGCTACCTTAAAAGTGGCAAACTTGAAATTTTGACCATTTTCTAACCCTTGGAGTAGCAAGTATAAATATTTTGCTTAAAATTTACGGTTTGAGGAGGCCATATTTTGCAGAATAAACATAGCACTTTCACATATGGAATTAGGGTTTATCCTAGTTCAGAAATCTCTTATCAATTTTAACCCAAGAATTGGAATTGTGGTCAGTGCGCAAAGGGGAATTGTGAGTCTATAGATTTCTTTCTTTGTTGTTTTTCATTTCTTCTCTAGTGAGTCATATCTAAGGTAGATTTTAATCTTTCTTGGACTTATTTGTGATTGTAATTCGTGGACAATTATCTTATAAGGTTGATTGTTCATTTGAGATTGAATGCTCTTTAGTGGTGGCGTGGATTTGTGCTTGTGTGGGAAGAGGGTACATCACGGTTTTGTTCTTTCTTCTTCAAACCATTTCACGTGAAATTCACTTGATCTTATTGTTGTTTTAGTGAAATTGATCATTTTGTGGAAGCTAATTGTATCTTTGAACCATTGGATTTCATCAAAGTTCCATTTTAAAGGGCACGTAATTTCTTAGTTCATTGGATCGGTTTGATTGTGCTTGGGATATTTTTCTTTGAGTCATTTGATTGTGCTTGAACTTGGTTTTGAGGCACATCATTTCTACAAGTGGTTGCATGAGGTGCCACTTTATGTCTCCACATAGTTTTAGTAGCATTACTTCAAACCCTGTTATAAGGTAGTTTAGGGGTTTTAATATTATTCGTTTGGATGTGAACACATTTGCTAAAGCTCCATCAAATCGACCTACATGAGGGGTTAATGTGATTGGTCAGTGTAGCATGCAACCCACATATCCTTATGGGAAGAGCGTATGGCCCGGTTGGTGTTTTGTGGAGGGGGCCTTTGTGGGGGGCATAAGGAATATATGAGGTTCTAATGATCTTTCTAACAACCGAATTTTTTTTTTGGATAAAATGAGAGCAGTTCTTGGATATCTAGTAAGTACAACATCAATTTCTAATTAGGTGATTCATTGTATATCCTTTTCTTATTTAATTTATGATCCATTCTAACATGTAGGCTACCTATCCTCGGGGTCATGCACGGTTGTTAATCTAGTTGATCACCCGGGCTTGAATTCATACATGACTATAGGGAGTAATGCTGTACCCATAGGATCATTAATTTGCATGGTACGGTGGTTTAAGGTTGAGGAAAAACCTACTAACATGTGGCAATAGTGACTGATTCTTTCATGCCATCAAACCATAGGATGTTTATGACCTGAAACCGAGCTAAAGGCATATGAATTTTCCAATATAGGACCAACAGTTTCCTCCAAATTCTAGTATGATGTATGATAAATTGACTCCAATGCCTTTTGCACATTCGTCAACCATATCGTTATTCCATTAGTGGTGATGTGCCTAAAACTACTTAGAAGCACAATTAAAAGGCTCAAGAAAAAGCAAACTCAAGTCAACGACAAACTGGCCCCAAAAGGGCAAAAATTGCGTAAAACCCTAGTGAAGAGCAATAAAAAAATCCAAATTTCAATTTGAAATTTGTATACCCAATGATAATTTTTTCTAAAAACACTAATCAATATGACCCACGAGATTAATCGACAAATTCAAAAAAAAATTTCAATTCAAGAACTCCTTTCTACAATTGATAATCACTTTTCAAGAGGAATTCTTCAAATGAATCGAATTCAAATGCAATGGTCTTAATTAAACAAAAGATTCGAAAAAAAATAAAAAAGAAAATCTACCCAAAGAACTATCTCAATTCCCCCCAATTTTGACACATTAGAGAAGAAAAAAATCAAAACAAAATAAAAATTGTACTTCTCCAATTTCAAGGTTTTGCCTCCCCAAAATTCAACCTTAGGATTGAAATTGATAGATCAAATGAAAAATTGGGAAACCCCTAATTCTCCTGAATATGAACTCTAAATTTCCAAAAATATGGCCTCGTAAAAACCCTCTCTTAAGAAAGATTTATATTTTGCACTTAGGGTTAAAAAGTAGTCAAATTACTTTTTCCCATTTTTAAAGTTGGCTACCCCAAAATAAAAAATTCAAAGAAATAAAAGTGTCCCAAAACCCAAATATAACCAAATAGTTCAATAAACAAAACAAGAACAAATAACATAAGTCTTCTGCCCAACCCTCGGAATAGAGAACAATCCAGTGGGTTTTAATTGTTACCTGAAAAATGTTCGTGTCCACAAAATTTTAGGACATATTGGCCCCCAGGGGAAATTTAAATTGAACCGTAAGTTTTTATCAATTTTTTAATTGAAAAAAGAAAAAAGGAAAATAGGCAATTTTGATCACACCCAAATTGGTTTGAAAAGGTGACATGTCAAATTTTTCCTCTCTCCTCGGGCTTTTGAAAGATTTTCCCCAAAAAAAGGGATAAATTTTGGGAATTAAAACCCTAGTACTCTGTTTCCTCTTTTCCCGGCTAACAATGGAGTAGGTGGATTTCTGATTTTTTTAAAAACCCTTGGACCTCAGTGGATCATTGGTAACAGAACTTGCTTTCCGCCACTGGATGTGGGTTTTTTTAAAAACCCAAGATAATCGTCAATCAAAAACCCCAGGTTTGACCTAACATAAAGGGGAATGCATGTAAAGGGGACTATATCAAAAAGGATTCATCAGATAATTTCCCCGGGAACTCAAGGAACCTTTGCAAAGGGTAACAGCTACTCCTCTTTTATCCGCCAATGTAATGATAAGGACTTTTGTGGGGATATAGACAGTTGTAATTTGTCCCCGTGTAACAGAAAAACATTCGTGCAACTACCACTATCGAGATGAGTACACAAAGGTTACCTCAAATTCTGCAAGAGGTTGAAATATGTTTCCCTTTGAATATCAGGTATGGGGAGATTAGAAAAAAAGCCCGCGTAACACATTAAGGGGTAGATATTTCCCCCCTGTATGCCCCTCAGGTGCGTTTGCATTTGACATCAAAATTTTCCCTGCAATGCTTTTGGTAGATTGTGGGTTAAATTTTATCATGTTGATCCCGTACCCTCCCCCAATGTCTTCCAAAACATCATCACCCTCTTTTTTGGACACTGGCACCTTTTATGTTAAACCCATGCTTTTTTAAAGAATTTTATTTGGGGCTTTCTCCTAGTAGATCTGGGAACAGTTGCCCGTTTCTGGGCCATGCCCTTTTATTTCCTAGTGGGTAAATTTTCTCTCAAAATGGTTGGGTATAGGTCCCCTGCCTTTACTCCCCTCCCTCCGCCTTTGTTCCCCCTGATGACCGTCAGCTGATATGGGTCTTTTAACAGTCTGGGCCTATGCTCGGACCCCTAAAAAAGTTGGCCTCCTTTGTTTTTTTTATTTTTAAGGGCCCAAACTAATAGCCTCATCAAGTGTAGTATAGCGCGCAGTTAAACAATCACGCTATTTCTATTTTAGAACCCTGGACAAAACGGATGTTTTTTTCTAAAGGGCCAACAGACCCACCCCTAATCAAAAGGGCTAAAATTCCCGACAAATCATCTTATTTTCCCCCCTTCCCTCAATGTTTACAGTGCATAAACAGCTCCTGTTTGTATTTTGGTTCGGAATAACCTTTTCCTTAGTAATCTCTTCATATCCCTCCAGGTTAAACCTCAACCTCTCCATCCTGACCCCTTTTGATGATCGATTTTCCCCCGATGCGCAACCTAAAATTCAACAGCGCCTGGACCCTATTTTTGTCACCCGATTCAAAACTTCGAAGAACCTTCGCCTTGCCTCCCAGTCTAAGTATTCATTGCGACCCCTTGCCCTCATAGGATGGCATTGTAGTTTCACAATTTAAAAACCCCGGGGTGGCCTGAAATCCCTTTTTTGATTAGGTTTCCCCCAAATTATCACCCTTTTTCCCCTGTTCGAAGATGCTCCTCACCCACCTTCATTTAAATTTCCTCCCCCACTACTCTATTTCGTGGGGGGTTTTGTGGAGCTACTTGGGGGTTCGGTTATTTTACAATGGGGTTTTGGGTAATGTCATTCTACAACTCTATTGCCATTTTTAAAATTTGGCAACCCAAAAAAAAATTAAAAGGGAAATAAAAGTGCCCCAAAACCAAAATCAAAAAAATTTTTGTTAAATTAAAACAATTACAAGATACAAAAATAAATAAGTCTTCATGTCCCAAAGCCCGGGAAAAGAGAACAATCGCAACGGGCTTTGATTGTTATCCTGAAAAATGTTTTGTGTTCCCAACAAAAATTGTAGGGTTTGGCATCCCATGGAGAAATTTTAATTGTCCTGTAAGATTATTCTCAAAATTTTTTTTTTAGAAATAAAGACAAATAAAAATGAGCAAAATTTGGGTCATCATCCAAATTGGGTTCGAAAAGGTTTTCAGTGTCAGAATTTTTTTCCCCTCAATTGGCTTGTCCCTACAGTACTTGCTCCTAGAAGAGAGCCTGGTAAACAACAAATATTAGGGTAATTTTTGCAGTGCTATAGGGTAACTCTGTGCCCCCACCAAGATTTCGATTATACCCAACACCCTCTAACAAAGAGTCAAAGCTTTCCTGCTTAAAATTTAAGGCTGTCAAAAAGGCCTCAAACACATTTGTCAGTTGGCAAAGGATTTCTAGGGGAAAGGAATAAAGGGCTTTGGGTTTTTTTTTTTTTTTTTTTTATTTCAATGTACATCTTTGATGAAAAATTTTTTTTTTTGTGTAAATTAATATTTGAAATTGATAAATTTTTTAAAATTATCTAGTTAATCATTTTTTTCTATTTTAAATTTTATTTATATTCTTTTTACAAAGTTTATTTTGATTTTTTTTGCGTGATTTTCATTTAATTTTTTTTTTCCAATCTTTTTCCCCAAAATTTAATTTTTTTTTTTAAAAAAAAAGTAAAAGGTTCAAATACAAGTAGAATTTTTTTTTTTATAAATTTTAAAAATTATCACATTTATTTTAAAAAAAAAAAAATAGAAAAATTGAAGTGCGTTTTGGGTCCGCAAATTAAAAAATTATTTTTTTGGAGTAATTTTTTTTTTTATTCATTTTATGAATTAAAAAAAAATGAATTTTTTAATACAAAGACCGTATATGTTTTCATGAGGTTCACAAATTTAATGGGATGAGGCACACAAAATTTTAATGGTATAAAAGCAGTGGTAGCTTTTTTCGTTACACAACTTAACAACCGGCGTTTAGCTTAGTTTGTCCCCAAAACGAAGTACCTCTACGGGGTATGCAGTCCGTAGTTCTTCATGTACGAATGTCGGGTCATTGTTGCAATGACTCTACTGCACCCCCCCACAGAAAAATGAATTACAAGACAAACCTAACTTTAAAACCCACCCAAAAGCAAGTAATGTACTGATGGAAATAATTTGTCTATTGCTTGTCGAACATTTAATTCAAAACCTTTTCTTTGCCATGCAATAGTCTTTGATTGAATAATGAATATTAATAATGGTTCATTGAAAAGTTTTTCCTTTTTTTTGTCATTATTTGCTGTTGTCAAGGGGCTTACATAAATCTCTTTAAAATTGTTTGTGTTAACTTTTTGCAGAGGGGTTGTTTTAAAAACCCATTATGGGGGGCTCAATTTTTTTTGTAGCCCATTCGGGGAAAGCAGGGAAATTTAAAAATAAAATTAGGGCCTCCTAAGAAAAAAGATCAAAACCCCTGTACAATAGATAGTAGTTCTTTTTAGTGTATCAGTAACTTGCAATAATTTTAATAGAAGTTTTGTAAAGTAAAAAATTGATTTTCTAAATCATAAATTATAATTTTTTCTTTTCAAAATTTTTGAAAATATATATATATATGCTCTTTAAACTATTGGTAAAATTTTAAAATGGCTAGTAAAGGACTATAAATAGCAATGATTTACAGCTTCAATAACGGTTTAAATGTAAATATATGTTATAAAAAAAAATAAAAAAGGAAAACATATTTTAAATTTAAGGAAATTATCTTACTTGATAATAATAGTTTGGGATGTACTTGTAGTTTACCCTAAAAATTTACAAAAAATAGTGGTTTAATTCCTGATTGCATGTTAGCAAAGAAAAAGGTTCTATGTACTTTTTAGTCCACCATATGCCGAATACTTATATAGAACCTGGAAAATAAACTTATTTAAAAAATAGGAAGTCTCATAATTCAATTCAAGAAAAAAAGTTTTTAAGATTGTTGTAACTTCTTTAATTTAGTGCTAACAAAGTTAAGTCTTTAGGAGTAGAATAATTGAAAAACAAGAGAGGAAATGAGGGTGCATCACATCAACTTTTCTTTTTTCAAGACAAAAAATTTAATTCAAATATTTGTAACCTATATACACAAATCAACCCTTGAATCTATGAAAAAAAATGTTGGGATTTATTATAGTTAATTTCATAATTAAATTCACCTAGGAAAAATTTATACACAAAATTAAGGTATAAAATATCAAAGTATTGAGTGGAAGCATACTTGAATTCATGATTTGTGAAACTCGCTATTTGATATGATAGTATAGCTTTCCAAATCATTAGGAGTTCCCTTTAGAGATTTCTTATCTCTTGTTTTTTTTTTATAATGGGGAGTTAGAGAGAATATAAAACATCATTTGTGATTTAGGGACTAACAACCTTTATATATACCCATAAGTTAACTACCTATCAACTTTTATTATTCCTATTTTACCAAAATAAAATAGGAAACAATATCATTGGTTTTTACAAATAATAACCCATATTTCTTTAATGTATTAAGATCCATATATTTATTATATCACTTTATTTGAATTTTATTTAGCATGATAGCCTTATTACACTATAATTATTATTATTAACACATATAAGCCATATGATTTATTTATTAACAACCTCCAATCTCTTGTTTAGGCTATATGTATGACATTTAAAATTGTGTAAAAACTTTATGAGTACTCAAAAAATTTTATTATCTTAACTAAATATATTCCCAAACAATCTAGTTTATTAATCATATCAACAAGGGACCAAAGCGGGTTTTTCCTAAATATATCAAATTGACCCTATAAATTTAATTACAAAAAATTGACAAAATTAAATGGCTTCAAGTTGGTTGTGTAGCATAAAAAATACATAAATGTATCTAATATGCCTTTTCCCAACTGGGCCCCAAATTATCCCTTTAGTGAGATCAATTTTATATGAGTATAGAAATAATTTAATGAAAATACCAGGTAGCTAAAAAAAAACTTTTTTTACTATAACAATAATTGAAACACAATCTGTAACAAAATAGCAATTAATGTGTCTATAGCCAAGTATTATAAATGAAAAACTCTTCCTAAAACCAAATATCCTGAAAAAACATAAAACCCATACGAGCGACACGTTCGTGAAAGACCTTAGGTGATAATTCCTTTGTAAGTGGAATCGCAACCGTAGACCTTGTTCCTATGTGCTCTGTAAACACCTATTTATTCTAAATTTCTTACTTTTGCAATAAGAACTTCGTGGCTATGTACTTTGACTTTGACGAGCTCTTTATTGTTTGTCACGACTCAAATCCTAAAGTCATAATAGCCTGCCACGTGTCTCACTTATGTAAGACATGTTAACGCTCACTAACCAATTATTCAGTTCTAATTTCAATTTTAATTTGGAAATCCTTCATTAATTTTGAAAATGCTTATTGGAATGTTGCTTAGTTGTAATACCAGATTTTTTTTTATGAAATCAACCATAAAATTTTGTTCGGTTTATTTTGAAAAACACTTATTGATTTGTAATGCGAAGCCCAATAAGTGATAAAACCATCAAAATGTCTAGAGGGATAACTAGGGAACAAAAGGTGAAACCAAAAGTCTAATTTTAGGTAAAGTCAAGCACATGAAAAAACCACAAAATCTAGTCTAAGTCTCATCATTTAAAATAAAAAAGTCTAGATGAAAGGGAGTCTAGTAAATAGGGCTCTACTCCTCGTCCTAAATGAAATCCCCCTCAAGGTCTTCAAATCAGATCCATAACCACAAGCATCATAATTTATAAATGATACGATTCCAAGAGCGAAAATACAACCCACCAAAAAAAGGAGGACATAGGCGTCGGAGGACCCAAGGCGAAGTCCGGCCAGCTTAAGCTGGCCTTGAATAAAGGCTGGCCAGTTACTTCAAGGCTGCCGGTTTTTAGTGTTTAGCCTAAGTGAAGGCCGTCGGCTTTTTGTGCCGACCTAAGTGAAGGTCGGCCTTGAGCCAGCCTTGAATGTTTTTGCACAAATTTTTTAGGATGATATAAATAGGGTCCTTAGGGTTTTTCGTGGGAAGATTCTCATTTTGTTTTGTAAAACAGAGACACTTGAGCGGTGTGAATCCTCTTTGGATATCTTTGAATATTGGGGATTGATTTTTTCTCTATTCTGTTGTCTTATCAAATTTTTGGGTTCTATAGAATTTGTGGCGAGCATCATTATTGAATTCTATAATTCTTTAACCATAGTGATTGATTTATAGAACGTGATCTCAAACGTTCTATGATTTGATTGTGAACAGTTTAAATTTTATCAATTTTGGCATCTATAGATTGATAATTTTATCCATATCTTTAATTTTATTCATTATACCAAAATCTAGAGAAACCTAAAAATTTGAGTTATTTGATTGTTGTTGACGATTTGGTGTGTGTAAAAGGAATTCGAATCCGAATCCGCGTTATTTGGTATCAGAGCATACCGAATCCGCATCATTTGGTATCAGAGCAAGCCAAATCCGCATCAATAAAAAACATACAAATCATCACTTGAAAAAGGTACGAAAAAGGGGTAAGTTACAAGACCTCATATGAGAAATGCCTTAACCATATACCATGCCACTTGTAATAGGCCTAGATTCTAATGCAACAGACAAAATTAATTTTTTGTTATTTAATTTATTTCAACAAGCAGCACACCTTTTGTTGTGACCGCAATCATAAACCCAGTCTAAGGGCATCGCTTGTTGACCTAAAACGACCATGCACAAGCAATTACGCACATTCATTAGCCAAGTTAGTTTAAAGTAGTCGATTTTTATCTACTATAAATACACAAACATGCAATTGGGAAAACTACGTACCTATAGATCCCATGATCACAATCCGACCATGTGTCATAAATCGAAGCTAGTTCCAAAATGTATATGTAATAAAGAATAATAGGAAATTTAAATGGGGAATATATTTTAAATAAATTTTAAAAAAAATTCGTGAAATAGGGTATCTGAAAAAATTATTCCAAAATAGGTTTTGAATTTTGTGGACCAAATTTTTACACCTTTAAGCATTTTTTTCTCTTTTATGGAAAAATGGGATTTTTTTTTATAAAAGAAAAATAAAAGTTTACCTAATAATAACCTAGAAAAAAGGAAATGTTCATAAATTTAAAAATTATTAAATAGGTAATTGCAATAAGAAAACCATTGCTTCAATGGTGTATAAAATTTTAAATTTCAATTAATTGTTTGCATTTTTTTTTAAAAAAATTTAAGAAAAGACATACATATCAAAAAAAAATAAGAAAGTTGAATCCTATCTTTTAATTATTCCTTCTCCTCAAAAATGTCTAGGTAGCCATGCAAATGCATTTGTTAGCTCCCTCAAAAACCCTAGATGTGGAGCTAAAGGAGCTTGTGACTCCTATGTTAGATGGTGCTGAGGGGGTTTCATCGAATTCTCATGGAGGCATTGGACTCCACTTGTAGCTTGATGTGAAGATTCACCCTAATACGTTGTTTACCAAAGCACTTTTATACGGGGTAGGTGGTTTTGGGACAATACACTATAAATAATTGCTTTTAAGTAATGTAGATTCACAAAAATTTAACATAAAACAAAAAAAATTATAGGAAAAAAAGTACCAATTTTTTTTGTTCTATTCATGCTTCTTGTTGAAAACAAATTGAATAAATCTCCTCCTAATATTCCAAGCTCCAAATGTATAAGGTAATTTGTGTGAAATGAAAATTAAGAAAACATAAAATATAAATTGCAGAGGATAAAAGAATGGGAGAAAGATGTAGTTGTGTGCAAACTGAATTAAGGAATTGAGGATTTGCATTTATAATATAAACTATCCATGTAAATTTTTTTTTTTTTTGTTGAAACTGATGGGAATCAAATAAACATCGCTTACAAAGTCTTTTGTTGGAAGATCCAAATCACATCAGTTGATGAAGAACCCATCAAAGTCGGCCATAAAAGTCGGCAGTGTTCCCCTTTGGACTGGTTTTAAAGGTCGGGGGCTTAGCCATCTAGGTCGCCCCTTTAAAAGGCCAACGGCCTAAGTCTCTAAAGCTGGTGGCTTTGGAATCTAAGCCAGCCATCTACCCTTGGTGATGTACAATTCAAGGCCGGGGGCCCTTATGTAGGAGAACAGTTGAAATTTTGTGACTTTTCGTATTTTGTTTCCTTTTGCTATATATGTGTTATATTGTAAGGATTGAGGGACTTTAAACATTTGAAATTATATAGGAAGTTTGTTCTTCATTTTACTCTTATCAATTTGTTGGATTGTGGTGAGTGATGGTATTGGATTGTTGTGCATCAACTAACAAATCCGTACTAAAACACTCTTTTGCTGGTGCGTCATAATCGATAAGGGTTTAAGGTTTTTTTTATATTATTATTCTTTTTTTGATTGTTGGATTTGATTACTATGGATTGTCGCCTCGGAATTGGGATTTATTTGATTATATCAAAGTACAGGTGCAATCATCTTTTGGATATCAAAGCAATTGTTTGATTATGAATCGATTGTGTCACGTCGTCTTTTGAATTAGAATAAACCAGATTATATAATCGTTTGGGTGTTGCATCATCTTTTGGTATCAGAGCTTAGATTGAGATAAGGAATTGTGACTATTGGAATTCCTTTGACGAATTAGGGTTTTTGATATTTTTAAATTGTGTTGGGTAGTTTGTTATCAAATTGATGTTGAACTGGATTGTCGAATTGGGTTGTGTTGTTGCTGTTCGTTTCAATTGGGGCTTTTTTTTGGGAAATTTCCCTTTATCCAATTGAAATTTAGGGTTTTCTTCATTGTTGTTGTTGTTGTGGGTTGCATGATTCTATTGTCTGGGTTGTGAATTTCATTGTTGGATTGATTAATTGAATTAGGGCTAGTTGTCGTCATTGTTGTTTTGTATCCTAGTTGATGGTTGTTGTGTTAGGTTTGAGCCGAAGATCAAATAGAGGTTGTAATTGGGATTAATGAAGAGCGTAATTGTGAACTGTAAAAATTCCTGTATTGAGTTGCAATTCTGCTGGTATGTCGAACGAAAATTTGTCATTGGAGGAATCTAGAATGAGGCCAACAGTCAAGTTAGAGGAAGAGTTCAGGGTCGCCGTGTTGTAGGGGGAAAAACTATAGAAGTGTAGTTGCAAGACTTAACTACATTGTTGTTAATTCTAGCAACAAAGGTCGATCAGATGACCTAACCCCAACAACCAGTGGGAAATCCATAGGCACCCCCACCTAGGGTAGCCCTTAATACTGTGGGTAGAGAAGGAGCTTTAGGAGGAAGGGGCAAACAGGTTAGAAGATAGTTTTTATGCTTACAGAGAGGAGAGGGATGACAACTTTGGGGATGAACTTTATCCTAACCATGAGTTTAGATTGCCTAGGGGTTGGAGTATGTAAAATTGTAGATACTTCGTTTGTTGGGAAAGGGGGCTCTATAGAGGATTATCTTGTTTGGGGAGGATAAGGTAAAAGGGGACTCTTCAAATGCTATGAGATTAATGATCATACGCGAGTTCGTCTAGCAGCGGTTGATTTTACAAGTTATCCCGCTTGTTGGTGGAAGAACCTTGGGGCCCAAATGGGAGGAGAGATGGTGATGTTGAGTTTCCCATACTTGGAAAGGGAAATGAAAAGGGTGCTAAGGAAGAGATTTTTCCAGAACATTATAGACAGGAGCTGTTCATGCGTTTACAAACACTGAGACAAGGGTGTAAAACTATGGATGGAATATGTCCAAAATTTGAGGCGCTAAAGATTTGTTGGGGAAACCCATTGAACACCTGAGTAGACTATGGCACGATTTGTGCCCGGGGTTGAAATATGAATTACTTATATAGTAGAGCTGCAGCGATATGATACACTTGATGAGGCCATCCAATTGGCTTTAAAAGTTGAGAGACAGAGGTGCTCTAATCCGTATAGAGCATTGAGAAATAGGTATGGATCCATACTCAGCTTATGTGTCAGATAGTCAACAGGTTGAGAAAGAAGGAACTGATAAGACTGTGGAAGCAAATGTAGTTGTTACTAATTTTGGGGAAAGGGGAGAAGCAAATTTCTAGAAAAGGGTAAAGAAAGTTGCTGGGGTAGACATAAGAAAAAATAGTTCTAGGTCATTAGGTGGGAAGATTCGTCAAACCCAATGCTTCAAATCCATGAGCTTTGGACACATGGCTACTTAATGTCCCAAAAAAAGGGTGATGACTACTATGGAGGTGGAAAGTAAGGATGGCAAGGAAGAGGTACATGAGCCTATAGATTTATCAATAGTGTTAAAGGATATTGTGAGGATCCAGATGCAAAGGTACATGAGGACAAGGAAAATGTTCAATATTTTGTTATTAACGTGCTGCGCAAGGAAATGACTAAAATCTCTAGATATTGGGGACCTGTAGAGGGAAAAACCTATTCCTTTATTCCTACAAAGTCCAAGGTAATCTTTGTACTCTTCTAATTAATGGTGGTATTTTGCCCCCATCATATAGCTGCTACATTAGTGGACAAATTGCAACTAGTCACTAACCTCAACCTGGGCCCTATGAATTGCACTAGTTGAGTGAATGAGAAAGTTGCATGTGATGGGAATAAAATCACGTCGCTTACAAAGTCATTAATGGAAGATTTAAATCACATGGACCAACGAAGAACCCTTTTAAAGCCGGCCATAAAAGCCGACGGTGTTCCCCTTTGGACGGGCCCTTTAAAGGGCCGACGACTTAGCCATTTAGGCCTACCCTTAAGGCCGCGACCTAAGTCTCCCAAGCCGACCATCTAGGTCGGTGGAATCCCAATTCTAGGCAAGCGACTTATTGATCGTTGCCAATCGTAGTTTTAATAAATTGAATTCTTATTCTTAATCCTACTACAAAAGCAATAGGAAAGTGCACCTATCGTAGCATAATATAACGGAGTAAGCACAAGGTCGTCCCTCAGAGATATACCAACTACTAGTACAACTCATTTCCTATTATCTAACCCCGCTTAATAATGTTGGTTGAAATTAATTACTCTAATCCTAAAACAAATAACTCACAAACAAAACGGTTCTGAAGATTTATCAATTAACAAAAGAAAACTAATCTTATTGTACTCCTTCTCTATCATCAAATTCATTGATTTCTGAAGATTGTCGTAATTGACTTCTTATACTGTTGAATTCTCTAGTCAAGTTAACTACTTTCTCAAGTTTTTTTTTTTTTTAACCTATCAAATTCCTAGGTTTATAAAATTTAAGATCTTCCTTAGTTAAAGCAACCTAGAATTGCATAAAGCACATGAATTCGCATCAAAATAATCGATTGTAAACAGAAGACTCTTGTTTCCTATTTCTAGAAGAACAATCAAATCTCATTAATTGCATTAGATAAAATCATATGAGCAATTTCTTAATTAACTATATGAATCATGCTTTAAATTCATTTTCCCTGGATCTATGAATCTAAGAAACAATTGAAAAGCATGCAATTAACATAAAAAGTCAACAACTTCGCTTTAAAATGCCCAAATCTTCATCACATGACAGAGAAGTTTCAAATAAAATCTAGATCTAGGGTCTACTCCTCCGTAAATTGGACAAAAGAAATGTAATTACTAGAAGAATAGATGAAATTCATGGTCACAACCCTTAAGATCGAATCTTTTTCTTCGTGGGTCTTCAACTCCCTTGGAATCGACAAAATCTTCTTTCCTTGCTGTTATGAGAGTGAGAGAAAATGAAAAATTTGTAAGCTTCGTTTCTAGGGCAAACTGACGATCTATTTATACATGTACCCCGATTGGATATATACATGAGCGGATACACAAGTAGTGTATCTCGTTCGTGTATCTCATGCTTGCTTCCAAGTGTCCTTATGTGAATATACACGAGCAAGTACATGGGAGTGGGACATTGGTCTTGTATTTGAAACATCATCGAACAGAAGAAAAACTTAGATACCAAGCAAAGTACATGGGGGTGTACTTTGCTCGTGTACTTTCCAGAAATCCGCTTCAATATACACAAGTAAAATAGCAAAGTGTATGGGCGTGTATCTCGCTTGTGTACTTTCCGAATTCTTTTTTCTTCACATGTAATGTATCCAATTCCCTTCCAAACTTGCTTCGACTCTTCAAAACTCCTTCCCTTAGCTCCAAAATACTCTAAAGGATCTTGAAATTAACATTCATTTCCCTTAAGCATCCTTTTCTTCAACAAATTTATCTTAAAAATTCAACAATAAAGCACAATTTCATTACTTGATAAGGGTATTTGCGACTTATCAAACTTCCCCACACTTAAAACTTTGCTTGTCCTCAAGCAAGTTAAAACAATTTAAACAAAAATTCTCATTAATCATGATTATCGTTACCAATAATACTACCGGACATTAGCATTATGAATTTTAATCTTTAAAGCTTAATGCAATCCTCAATCTAATGGTGTGCTTCTCACCTTATCATGAAAGTATTGTAACAAAGATACTTTAGTCAAATTTCTATGATTAATCAGAGTAAACCAAGCTTTACCCTCATCATTTAACAAGGCCTTCATGATCAAATTAGACACAAGATCAAAATTTGAGCAAAAGGAAATGTCAGAGCAAAAGGAAACGTGATACATTTTTAAACCCCCATTAAAAAGTCTATAATCTTCTTTAATTATCTCTCTAAGTAAAACAATTCAATTTAAAGAAAGTAAAATTGCATTTATGTTTCCCCTAGATTCCTCCTCCTTTTCAGTTGATCTCTTTAAAGATTTTATTTTTTGTAATAGTTCACTATTTTCATCCCTTCTTTTTTTTTTTTTTTTTAGTTCAGCTGTTTAGGATTTTACAAACCATGTAATGAGTTTCAGCCGATAATCCAAGGCTCGTCACCTAAGTTAACAAACGTTATCCCTTCAATTGAGGGCGTTCCTATGGGCTTAATTACTCGAGTTATAGGACCCTCTCAACTTTTGCCTTTAGGTATTTCATTTTGTTACGGTCATTTCCTCGATCAGCCGATCCCAGGCCAGACGACCTTAGGTGACCAGGTTTTAAAGAACCCCATTGAACCTCTATTACCTTAACTTATTATTTTGACTGTTAGTAGCGGAGTCAAACTTCGCTCTCTAAGGACCAAAGCCTGCTCATACTAACCAATCCTTTATTTTTCAAGTTGACATGCTTTCATTAAAAATTTTTACTTTAAAGAGATCTTCTAAGAAGGATCACCAAAAGAATCATTCTTTGCCCTTTCATGAAAGATTAAATGGCTCTCAAAATCTTTGGTTTTCACAGCAAATTTTATCCCATAAATTTGACTAAGTATCAATGTTCCAAAGAAGATAAAGGTGACATGCACAACACTCCTTTTAGAGGAATTCATTCACTAAATGCTAAAATACTACGTAATTTGCAATCATGATCTCAAAATTCGATTATCAAGCAAAAAGAAAAAAAATAGGGAAAATTTTGAATTTACTCATACAATTCAGCACAACCCCTTTTCAAATTTCTTTAGTATCCCTTCCTACACTTAGATTGAGACATTGTCCCCAATGTCTTTACATTCAGAATACAATGGTCTCAAAATAAGTTAGGGTCGTCAATTACACAAAGAAAATGATTGGACTTGCATTGGGTTTCCGAAATAAGGAGGAAGATACATAGTTGAGATACACAACCAAATTTTACGATTGTGTATCTACCCAACTCATACATGCACAAATTACCATAGGAAACGCTCAAAATCAGGTCTTGTGGCTTTAGTATATTATCAATTACCTTCCCAAAGGCAAAAAATGTAACTACAAAAACACCCAAAGCATCCTTAAACGATAAAGTTCAAATCTTGATTCTAAGAAGCTAGGTGCGATAGTTTAGTGATCATAAAAAAAATGCCTCATAACTTGGTTTCTAAGAAGAAGATCGAGAAAGAAACACAACAACATTATTCAAGAAAACCCACAAAATCAAAGTCCCAATATTCATGTTCAAACTCTAACTGTCGATTCACTTGTTTGGCAGGCACTCATGACATCAATCATACATGCATTCACATGAGTTCAAAATGTCTACCGATCTATCAACAATCGACTTCCCAAACTGCGAAATCACTCATCATACCATCATCATAGATGCAATCATGTATGGTAGTCGTAAAAGAAAACCCAGCAACAACCGTATTGCAATAAGTATTGAAGAAGAAGAAGAGAAAACTCACTTACCTTGAGTCCTTGAAACCCGGAAGAAATTTATGGTGTGGAAAGAAGAACCACGGTATGGAGGAGTTAGAGTGGGAGTGAGTGGGTCAAATATACGAATGGAGAATGGGTCATGTAAATGGTAGAGTGAAGTGGCGAGTCATTTTATAGTACAAGCAGAAAAAATTTGATACACGACCAAGTTAAAACCGGTCGTGTACTTTAGTCGTGTACTTTGGATTCCTTTCAATGGGTTGATACACGAGCATGTACTTTGTTCGTGTATCGTGGGGGAGCATTCTATGGGTCAATACACGACAGGGACACGGCGTGACCTTGTTCGTGTATCGTGGGAGGGCATTTTTTGGTTAGTTACACACCAGGGACACGAGCGGTACCTTGTTCGTGTATCGAATTGTGCCCTTTTGTGGGTTAGATACACACCAGGTACATAAGTGTGTACCTTATTCGTGTATCTCTGATATGTACACAATGAGCATTATTTTGAAGTGCACGGGAGGCCCCACCATGACGGATTCCCCTTTTGTATTGCAAAATCAATTTAGAACACCCTCTTGCATGTGTGAGAAACCAGATACACCACTAGTGTACCCGGGTTGTGCACTCGCCGTACATACCTTTCTCACTTAAATAACTTGCTCCCTTGAAAAGGTCTCCCAAACCTGAATTTCCCCACCACTTAGAGCTTAAAAGAAGCTCTATTAAGGTGACTTTCATAGAATCCAAACTTGGTTAGCCCCTTTGTAGATAGATCTTTTGCTTAATCCGCCAAACATAATGATGATGATCAAGAGAAAAAAAAAAAAAACTTACCTAAGCAACATAGGTTGCCTCTCAAAGCGCTGTTGTTTAAAAGTCGTTAGCTCGACGTAATGAACCGGTGGAGCTCAAAAGGAGATGAGAATGAGGTTCCGCTCCTCCTTTTCTCCAAAACTGGTTTTGTCCCCAAAGTAATGCTTAAGCTTTGGCCATTCACCTTGAAAAAAGCCTTTCTTGGAGATTTTATAAACCCCAAACAATACCTTCTTTTGCCATAAAATGACCACTTCTCCAAATTTAGGGACCAGGTTAGTATTTTTCACAATGTTGCAACACTAACCCAAAATGGTGTAGACACTTATCAAAAGAATTCCCGAAAACAAAAAAAAATCATGCATGTATACTTCCATCTTGTCTCCTACCATAACCTCAAAATAAGCCATCATGCATCACTGAAAGGTGGCTGGAGCGTTGCATAATCCGAATGGCATGCATCGATAAGCGAAGGGCCCAAAAGGGCATGTGAATGTCCTCTTTTCCTGGTCTTCGGTACAATTTGGAAAATGAAAATATCCTGACATCCCATCGAGGAAATAGTAATATGCATGATCAGCTAACCTTTCAAGCATTTAGCCACAAGTGGAAGAGGAAAATGATCCTTTCGAGTTGCATCATTTAGCTTGCGGTAATCATACAGACTCTCCATCCAGTGACAGTTCTCATCAGGTGAGTTCATTTTTTCATTCGGTACCCCTGTCATTCCGCCTTTCTTCGGAACTATTTGAATGGGGCTTACCCATGAGCTATCAGAAATCAGGTAGATCATTCCTGTATCAAGCAATTTGATGACTTCCTTTTTTACAACATCTCTATATTTGGATTAAGTTGGCGCTGTGGTTGTACCACTGGGTTGACACAATCTTCCCTCAGAATTTTGTGTGTACAAAATGATGAGCTAATCCCCTTTATATATGCAATTTCCATGTAATTGCTTTCTTGTGTTGCCAGGACATGCAATAACCTTTCCTGCTGATCTCGATCCAGATTTGTGCAATTATGACTGGAAGTTTAGAATCTTTTTCCAAAAAAGCATATTGAAGGTAGTCTGGCAAATGTTCAATTTTAGCTCAGGTGGTTCCTCAATTGAAAGGGTTTTAATCTCTGAATGGTGGATCTATTCATATTTTAAAGCTTCTTTCTTCTCTCAACTCAGGATTGTTATTGAGCTGATTGACAACCGCTCTAATCGCCATATTTTCAAGTGCTCTTTCTCCCCATTCATTAAACACAATTCCAATGCATCACCAATCAACAGGTCTTGCAATGAATCGAAAACTACAAAGTCAAGGTAGTTGATTGCATAGCATGTATCATTTGGTGCAGGCTTTGTCTAAGGACGTCAGGGGATTTTCACTATGACCTCTTCATTTCCCATTCTCAAAACTAACTTCCCATCCCCAACATCAATTATGGCTCTAGTAGTAGCCAAAATGGCTTCCCCAAAATAAGAGGGACCCCACATCTGCTTCCATGTCAAGGATGACGAAACTCGCCGGGAAGATGAAGTCCTGCACCTTCACTAAAACATCTTCAACTACTCCTCTTGGGGAAATTTTACTGATCGATTGGCTAACTGAAGACTCATTTGGTCGGTTTCGGCTCTCCAATACCCAATTTCTGGAACATCATGTATGGCATCAAATTAATTGCTGGCTCCCAAATCAACCAATGCCGTTCTTCAGATAAATTTCCTATCAGGCCCAAAGGGGTGGTAAAGCTCCCAGGGTCTTTTAAATTCTTTGGGAGTTTTGTTCTGAATTACCATAGAGCATTTCCTCCTAAAGTTACAATGGAGAACTCTTCAAGCTTCCTTTGTTCGATAGCAACTCTTTCAAAAATTTTTGCATATCATGGCATTTTTGATAATGCCTCAACCATTTGGAAAGGGTTTATATGCAATTGCTTGGAAAATCTCTAAAAATCTGCCATAGTGCTCATCTATTCTGTCCTTCTTGAGTCGTGCGGGTAAGGAACATTGGCTTGTATTCTGGGATTAATGGAGGGGATGATTTCTCTTTAGGTGATTTTTCTGAATGCTTTCCCCCTTCTTTAGAACTACTTGTTCTTTTTCTGGTTTAGTCATCCGACTCTCTTCTTTTTGAACCTTTGGTTGTAGTTCCTTACCACTTCGTAATGTGACAGCCTTAAAATGTTTTTTAGGGTTGGTTTTTATGTTTCCGGTAGTGAACCTTGAGATCTCTCTGATAGAAGCTTAGCTATTCGACCGACCTGGTTTTCAAGATTGTGTATTGTTGCCTCATGATTCCCCAAAGCCGAGTCTTGATTTTCATAATCAAATCTAAGGACTTCTGTCTGTCTTCTGAATCCTTGATGAATTTTGTGAGGAGATCTTCAAGTGGCGGTTTGGAACTCTGGACCAATGGCCTCTGATAACCTGGTGGAGGATTCGAATTGCCTTCTGAACATTACTGTTGTTAGTCCAAGAAAAATTGGGTGATTTCTCCATCCTGGGTTATTTAAATATTGCTGTATAGATTTTTCTGGGGGTGAATTGGGTTTCCCAAATAATCTCTTACTCTGTTTGTGCTTCCTCACCACCTGAGGGTTCCACAATAGCCAGCTGATGTTGTGAGATAGCCAACTCGTCGATCTTTTAGATAAAGCCTCAACTTTAGACATGATAGAAGTACCACATCCACTTCAAGAATGCCTACCACCTTTTTTTCTATGCCCTACCATGTGACCATTCATAATTATTCGCGGCCATGTCTTCAAAAAGAGTCAAACTTTTTTTCAGGAGTTTTATGGTTCAGGTGCCACCAGCTGCGGCATCTACTGTATGTCTCGTTTGATAGTTCAACCCATTATAAATATCTGAAATTGAAGCCACTCTAGGATCCCATGGTGTGGGCATTTCCGCATTGGTCCTTGAAAACTCTCCCAGGTTTTCATACAATGACTCCATGTCATACTGATGATAAGATTGAATCTCAGCTTGAAGTTTAGCGGTCTTTGAAGGAGGGAAGAATTTGTCCATAAACTTCTTAATCAGACCTTGCCAGTAGTTTAAAGAGTTCCTCGTAAAGAATTTTAGCTACTACTTAGCCTTGCCTTTCAAAGAGAATGGGAAGAGCCTGAGGCGGATCGCATCATCACTAACTCCATTAAATTTGAAGGTATCGCATATCTCTAAAAAGAGTTGGATATGCGCATTTGGATCTTCATCCTGTAAACCATCAAATTGAGTATATTGCTGCACCATCTGAATCACGGTAGGCTTTAAATTCAAAATTATTTTGCCTCCACTTGAGGATGGGCTATGCTAGAGCTAACGCCTATCAAGTTTGGCCTGGCAAAATCAAAAATTGGGTTCTAGGTGGCTCATTAACTCCCGCCATCTCTATTATCAACCAGTTGATGATTCGGAGGATCCACAACAACAAATTTCCTTGATTCAGCTCTTGAAACACGATTATTGACTTGATCGCCATTTCTTCCTTCAGTGATTCTCCTTGAATACCAAAGATGTTGACTCAGTCGAGTGTTGCTTTTTCTAATAACGATGAATAATTTTCTCTCTGGCTCAGGATTAAAAACAGCAAGTTCCTTGGAGCAACTTCTGGTCATGCACTGTAAACGTAATACAAATCAATTATGAGCTCTAAATTTTAGGAGAAAGGGAAAAAAGATAAGAAAGAAATAAATTGGTTAAATTAATAAGTAAAAAGTGTTTCTAATATTAGCGTATCCCTGACAACGGCGCCAAAAAAATTGATCGTTGCCAATCGTAGTTTTAATAAATTGAATTCTTGTTCTTAATCCTACTACGAAGCAATAGGCAAGTGCACCTATCGTAGCATAATATAGCGAGTAAGCACAAGGTCGTCCTTAGAGATACAACCAACTACTAGTACTAACTCCGTTCCTATTATCTAACCGCTTGCTTAATAATGTTAGTCGAAACTCAATTACTCTAATCTTAAAACTAATAACTCACTTAACAACAATGGTTCTGAAGAATTTATCAATTAACAAAAGCAACCTAGATCTTATTCTACTCCTTCTCATCATGTAATTCATTAGATTTCTAAAGATTGTCGTAATTGACTTCTTTATACTGTCGAATTCTCGAGTCAAGTTAATTTTTTCTCAAGTATATTAACCTTTTCTAATGCTAAGTTTATCAATAGGATCTCTCTTTAGTTAATAGCAACCTAGAATTGCATAAAACACATGAATTCGCATCAAAATAAAACGATGTAAAAAGAAGACTCTTGTTTCCTATCTCTAGGGAAAAACAATCAAATCTCATTAATTGCATTAGATCTAATCATAGAGCAATTTCTCAATTAACTAATATGATATCATGCATAAATTCATATTCGGATCTATGAATCTAAGAAACAATTGAAGAGCATGCAATTAATCATAAGAAAATCAACATCTTCGCATTAATGACCAAATCTTCATCACATGATAGAGAAGTTTCAAATAAAATCTAGATCTAGGGTCTACTCCTCCATAAATTGGACAAAAGAAAAGCAATTACTAGAAGAATAGATAAAATTCATGGTCACAACCCTTAAAGATGGAATTTCTTCTTCGTGGGTCTTCAATCTCCCTTGGAATCCGATAGAATCTTCTTTCCCTTGCTGTTATGAGAGTTGAGAGAAAATTGAAAAATTCGTAACCTCCGTTTCTAGGGCAAACTGACGGTCTATTTATACATGTACCCCGATTGGATATATATACAGCGGGTACACAAGTAGTGTATTTGTTCTGTATCTCATTCTTGCTTCCAGGTCCTTTTGTGAAAATACACGAGCAAATACACGAGAGTGTACATTGGGTTTTGTATTTGAAACATCATCGAACAGAAGCAAACTTAGATCACAATTAAAGTACATGGGCGTTTTACTTTGCTCGTTGTACTTTCAGGATAAATCTGCTTTAGTATAAAACAGTAAAACAACAAAGTGCATGGGCGTGTATCTCGCTTGTGTACTTTCCAGAATTCTTTTTTCTTCTCACATGTAATGTTTATCCAATTCCTTCCAAACTTGCTTCGACCTTCAAAACTCCTTCCCTTAGCTCCAAAATACTCTAGAGGATCCTAAAATTAAACATTTCATTCATTAAGCATCCTTTTCTTCAACAAATCATCCCAAAAATTCAACAAATAAGCACAATTTCATTACTCTAGATAAAGGGGATTTTGCGACTTATCACTTAGTGGGTGAATCGGTTGAAATCTTGTGACTTTTCGCATTCTGTTTTCTTTTGCTATATATATGTTGTTTGTAAGGATTGAGGGACTTTTGGAAAATTGAGAATTATACAGTGAAGTTTGTTTTTCATTTTACTTTTATCAATTTGTTGGATTGTTTGGGGAGTGACGGTTTTGGATTGTTGTGCATCATACCAACAAATCCATACTAAAACTACTCTTTTGCTTGTGCGTCATATCCGATAAGGGTTTAAGGTTTATTTTATATTATTGTTTTATTTGATTGTTGGATTCAATTTACAGTGGATTGTTGCCTCAAAACTAGGATTTATTTGATTATATCATAGTTTAAGGTGCATCATCTTTTGGTATTAGAGCAATCGTTTGATCATAAAATCGATTGTGTCACATCTTCTTTGAGTTGGAATCACCATATCATATAATCGTTTATGTCGAATCATGTACATTTAGGTTCACATGTTGTAATACTGTGTAAATTTGCAGTGTCATTTTGTGATAATTTTTATAAGTTTGTAATATTGGATGAAATTATTGCAAAGTAGGCGATAATGGAAAAAAAAAAAATTCAGACTAATTTATTGAAGGTACACACATAGTTTGTGCCTTTAAGCAATTTGCTTGAAGGCATAGACCCCATTTACGCCTTCATTGAAAAAACTAAAGGTGCAAATCGGCTTTGCGACTTCAAAACCTATTTTTGGAATAATTTTGCAAATATCCTATTTCGTGAAATAAAAAAAATTATGTAAGTATATTCCCTAGTAACTACTTGTTCTTAGTAGAAATTATATTTTAATTCTATCAAATAAATTTACTAGTTCGTATTCAATTTTAATACTTTGTAAATTTTAGATAATTGTAAATATTAATGTGTATTAATTAAGCATCCTTACTTATTCGATTATTATTTAATTGCTAATTAGATAAATTTATTCAATTAGTATTTAGTTCTAATTAAGCCCATTGGGCTCAACTTAGTATGCAACTAAGTATGTCCCTTTAGGCTATTGAATCCATTAGTGTTACTAAATGTGCCCACTTTCTTAGCCTTGTTTATTAATTATACTAATTTGTTAATCAATTACTGATTCGGCTAGTTAATTGAATTAGTTCAAGGGTAGTGAACTAATTAGGTTAAGATTGAACCAATTACAATTAATTTGGTTTTGGTTCATCTTTAGGAGATTAACCTTAATCTATTTTATTTTATTTTATTTATTATTTAATTAATTTTTCTTCTAATTTCTATGTGTGAACAAGTTTACATGAACTAATTGGAGGAGACTATCAGTCCACGTGAATCAAGTCTTGGATCGGTTGGCTCCTCACTTGGGGATGGCTTATTATTCTAATTATTTATCCAACTATTTATTTATTCCAAAGCCCAAACTAAATGGTATGTCATTTATTGCATTTAAGCCCATTTTCGTTAATTAGCCCAAATCACCACATAAGATTATTTTACCATAAACACTTTTCCACATGTGTAGCTACCTTTTTGAAGATACTAACCAACTTCTAATATAACTTTGATTCAAAAATTTCAATTCTATTTTGGAAAAAAGTGTGTTTTGATTTTATAACAACTAGTTGTACAAATCAATTCTATAAATTAATTTTTACATGAAACATTCACAAGTTGAAAACTCACAAATGAATACTTTTTTGATGATTTTTTATGAACATTATAGATCAAATGGAATTTTTATAAGAATGATTTGAATATTCAAAAAAAATGAAAAACACATGAACATTTTCTTGATATTCAAACATGACTTGGTGAGTAACTATGAGTCATATTGCACTAACATGTATCATTAATTATGCCACACTCATAAACATTCAAAACATGCTAAAATAAGAGGAATCACAAGAGAATTTCTAGATTTGGAACATTCAATCATTTGCATTTGAATCCATGAAGAATTATTTAAATCATCATAAACTTTCTAATTCGTTTTCCAAAACTAGTCCAACAAAATCAACCATAACTCTTTCATTTTAACTTTGAATTAAGTCAAACCAAAACCATTGATTCCAAACTCATTTCTCTATCTATTACTAACAAAAATTCTATATTTTGAATGAGTTAATGCCTTTTACATAGAAAATTTATAGTTACAAATTCTTAATTTCAAACCACCATATCTCAGTCATTTCAACTCCAAATGACTTCAAACCAAAACCATTTTCTCCCAAACCTATTCCCATTCATAAATTAACATTATTACATCACTTTAGCTTCCATTTGACACCTAAAAGTTTCAAGACACTGTCCAAAAATGAATTAAATTCTAGCTCTCCCATTTTACTCATTTCTAGAATAAATAAACACTATTTTTATTCTAAACCTCCATATCATCATTTCATATTAAATTTATCCATTACTAATTCATCAAATATCCATCATACATCCAATTAAACATCAATTAAATCAAATTATTTAAACCAGCATCAAACCCAACACACATACACTATATGTCACCAAATTAACACCAATACATGCCATTTTTCATTTTTTTTTCATTAAATTAAACTCACATATGTACTCTAAATACCCATTTACATGAGTCAGTATTTCCAAATACCCAAAATACAACAAAATACATTCCAATTCCTATTATAGCTCGTGTCACACATACATAAATACCCATTAAGTTCATTTCTTTTAATTTTTATCAAATTAACATGCTAAAACACATATATAACAAATCTCATCTTCAAACTTAAAATTGGGGGAAATTAGAGATTTACCTTGATTGGTTTCTCTTCTAAAAAATGCTGAAGATCCCAAAACCAAAAACTTCTAAAAATCTACTCTAAATGCCTCTAAACTTGCAGTTAACATCAAAATTATACAAAATTACCATGGTAGATCTATCGGTCGATAGATTTTACTTAACATATGCTAAAATCAAGCTTAGAAACCAAATTTGTTCTTACCTCAACTTAGATCCCCACGTGTACTGTGTGAAGTACCAATTTCCACTTAATCTTCTTCCTATTCTTCAATTTCCATCAATTACTAATCTTAGAATTAGAGCCCTAGTCAATTTAACCTAAATTAACACTTACATTAAGCTCAACATGGCAATTATTTCACCAAATTGAATGTAGAAGCTTGTGGCTTTTCTTCCAACTCACTTGAGTCCTCTTGATAATGACTAATTTGAGTTTTGATTTTCTTGGGTTCTCTCCTCCTCTATTCTATATTTTCCTTAAGAGTTAGAAAGGAATTAAGAAACATTTTGTTCAAATGTTCTAAAATCTCTCGCTTCAAAAGCATGTACTTATATTCTCCATTACCATTTAATTAAGTTAATTTACTTAAGTGCCCTTACCTATTTTAGTTTACATGCTAGAATAATAAATTATTTATCACACCCTTAAAATATCTAGAATAACCAAATTGCCTAATTAACTAATTTTAATTAATCTATGGATAAATTCGTAACATGATTCTATAAATTAATCAATTATTTAATTTATTCATTATTATTATTATTATTTTTAATTTTATTTTTTTATTTATTATATGATTTTTTCCACATAAAAATTTCTTTTGATTTTTAATTCCTCTAATATTATTTATTTATTTATTTATTTGGTTCATTTCATTGTTGGTAGATTGCTTCTTCTTATGTCCTTTTACAAGACAACATATAGAAGCATCCTTAGCTTAGTCCATGTGTTGTTTCTTTTGTGATGTCTATACTATAGTCTCCTTACCTTTCTTCCTCTTCTTCATCTTTTGTCCTTAGAAGTATTAACTAAGTGAGCACTTTCAATTCTTTCATGAGATGAGTTTGTTAAGGACTAAGAGTCTTTTTGATAGTTATAGTTCACTTTGAACTAACTGAATTGTGCTAAAAATAGATATAAAAACCAAGTACACAAGCAATTCTTCAAACAAATCCAGCTTTAATGCCTTGAGTTTTGAGGGCAATATGAGACGTCTCTATAATGTGCTTCCTAATATTGTCATTTCCCTCATACCTCATAAAGATAAGTTTTACCAAATAGTGTACTTATTTCAACCTTTTTATTCTTAAGAGATCTTTTCTCAAGGTCCTTTAAGAACTCCTTAGCCATTTATAAACTTTCAGATAGTATCCCAAAATGCTTCCATAATGGCATTTTATGACCATTAAACTTATATAATTTGATCGCTCTTGCTTATCAATCTCCCTTTCTTCATCAAAGGTACTTTTATCAGTTATGGTAAAAGGGCGATCTTCCTTTAATGCTAAGTCAAAGTCCATGATTTCGAGAACAATCATTATGTTCTCTTGCCATGCTTAAAATTTATAACAATCAACATACGAATATAATTAATATTTGTAGAGATATTTGCAGCAAAACCAACAACTAAATAGAGAACAAAAATAAACAAAACATAATTAACTCACAAAATAGGAATAGATTTGATATTTGAAGAGATTTGCAATGGAACTAGTAACTAAATAGAGAACAAAAATAAATTGATCATAATTAAACACACATTCATACTGAAGCATATAAAATTAAAAAATTCAAACAATGGCAAGTCCCATCATAAGACACCTAACACAACATTGATACCTAGTCTTTGGACAAAAATATCAACTTATAAATGGCGTACTTGGTGCACTGATCAAATATTGATAATTAAAGTCTATTAAATGATTAGGCTTTTCTTTAGATCAACTAATCACTCATAGAAAAACCAAACTATTATCTCACATTTATCACTGTAAATGTGTAAGTAAATTGTTTAATCATTAATCTTCCTTTGGGCCTATCAATGATCACATGATTTACATAAACACATCCTTTTCTACATATTCAAAATGAACAACTTTTATAGTAGAGTTACTTTGACAACATGCAATTTCAATCATTCATCTCAAATAACATAAATATTTAATTTTGCCATGATTTGAATTAAGCTTAAAAACCCCTACTCACGTTTTTTTTTCTTTTTTTTTTTTAATATTTCACAAAACTTGGTTGCACTTTGCTTGCAAGTTTGATGTAATTACCCAAAATTACTATAGTTATATAAAATTATTAAAAAAATAATGACGAGGTAAACATGTGACATTACAAAGGCAAGAGGGGTAATTTGGTCTTTTATAGATAGGGTATATATACGAATGTAACCAAAACGCTCCTCCCTTTTTGCCATTATGCAGTAATAGATAAAAGTAATGCTCTCTGAAGCCTAGAGGAAGTGGATTATACAAAGGACTAAACCAATTCCATTAGGTAAGGGGAGATATGATCAAATTGTTGTTCGTGGTTATAGAATTTGGATTTAATCAATTTATCATTATATAATTCCATTAAAATTTGGATCAAGGAAAGGGGACAAAATGAGCATGGAATCAAGTGATCGAGGAGTTTAAATCACGAATTGGGATAAGTAACTTTACTGATCTGCACATTGTCCTAGAGTTAACCAAATTTAGGATCTAATTAGACTTAGGAACACAAACATTAGGCTTAGGAATTAAATGGAAAGTAGAAAAAGTAGTTTATGAAGAACAGCATTTGTACATGGTCAAGTATACACCCGCGTACTTGCCTGTGTAGAAACACACACTATATAAAGAAAGGTAGATTAATGAATGGCATGCCCATGTACTTAGGTGTGTTGAAATATGAAAATCTACAGAAAGGTACACGGTCATCTACCCAGTCGTGTACTTAGGTATGCTAAAATACGAAATTACATGGAAAGGTATACGACCAACTACATAACAGTGCACTTAGATGTGCCAAAAAAATGCAAAGCACACAGAAAGATACATAACTACTATATACGATTGTATATCCAATTATGCTAAAGTACAAGGCCTCAAGCACGACCGTGCACTCAAAGACACTTTGTATCTTGATTTAATTTCTATTTAGACACGTTTACATGCAATCTAAAAACTTAGAATAACCTTGGGAATTCCAATAGAGTAGGATAAGTAATCCAATAACAATTAAGTGAACAAAATAAGAAATTAGATTATTCCTAGACTAGCACTGATGGGAATCAAACCTCTGGATCTAGTATTGGGAAGCCTACTTGAACAAATGGAACCAAGACATTCACATATTGTCTTTATTTGTTTTATAATTAATTGTTTTTACATTTTAGCAGGTACATTTTTTAGGTTTTACAAGAAGACGACCAAGCACAATAGTAATTGGTTTGTGAATGGGTTTTTGGTCCATATGAACCGAATTGAACTAAAGGAGAACCGGTCTTGTGTTCCTCCTTGTGACCCTGATTGAAGCTTGAAGTGACCGACCATGTGTACTATTTTTACTTAGGCTATTTTCCATAATTGTAGTAGGGTATAAATACTTGTTATGTAGGTTTTGTAAGAGACATTTTGAAACTAAATTGCCATAGAAAGCTTATCCTTTCATGCTCTAACTCTTATCAATTCTCCTAGAATTGTGGTGAGTGGATTTTGATTTTTGTTGTGTGTAATATTAACAATATCAAAATCAATCCTAATTCCAACTAGTGCGTAACATTTGGTAAGGAATTAGCACTTCTTTTCTATCTATTGTTCATGCAAATTAGGGTTTCATTTTCAATTTAGGGTTTACACCCCAATTGATTAGAAATTGGTTCCTTATTGTGTCATCCTTGATTTATATTGTAATCCACTTTTAGCACATCATAATTTTGGTATCAGAGGACAGTTTTGTGGAAGGGGAATTCGTGAATCACAAATTGGGGATTAGGGTTCTTGTCCTTTCATTTCAAAATTGAAGTTGTGAGAAGTGGAATTGAGTTCTTGTGTTGAATTGTTCTTTAATTCCATAGTATTGGTGAGTTGAAATTCGAAGGAGGTTGATTTTAGGGTTCTTTGTCGTGATTAATTTTGGGGAATCATTATAATAGATTCCATTAGAATTGTATTTAACTTGATTTTGTGCCGTGTTGTTCTTTGTGATTTTGGAATTGGAAGTTGTGGTTCAAAATTTCATTCTTGGGTAGTCATCTTGCCGTGAAGATTTGGAAATATTTTGAAATTGAATTCCACAATTACTTATGGTGTTATTGTGTATTAATTTCTTTAAATGCACTTCCACTAAGCTTGGATTCCTTTACTTTGTACCATGATATTTTGTAGTGTGTGTTGTTGTTTGTGAAGTGAAGTGAACTGTGGAGGTGTTGGTGTGTGGTTGTGTGTATACCGTGAGGTGTTGTGTTGTTGTTGAGACGTGTTGTGTAAGTGTGTGTAGTGTTGAAGGTATGTTGTGAATTATAGAACTTTGTGCCATGTAGTGTGTGTTGTAGTTGGCGTAGAAGTGTATTGTTATTGTGTTTATTGAGGGTATGTGTGTGATTGAACTATGAGGTGTATATGTATACCGTAGGAGTAGGTGTGTTATCCATGAAGGTGTTATGTTGTGAGTGTGTGTGTGAGTAGTATTGTAATTTGGTGTGAGTGATAAAAAAGAAAAAAAATAAAAATATGTCAAATGATAGGTGAATGGTGGGATTAGCAATGAGGCCAATAGTCAAGTTAAAGGAGGTTAAGGTTGTTGTTTTTACAGGCGGAAGAACACTAGAAGAACAATTACAGGATTCACCACTATTGTTGCTACATTAGCAACATGGGTAGATCAAATGATGATGCCACAACAGTGGCAAAACCTCAAGCACCCCACCTCGGGAAACCCATCAGAATGCTCGTAGGAAAGGAGTTGTTGGAGGCAATAGGGGTAGGAGGATAGAAGGTGATTATCATGCTTTTTAGGAGAAAATGGATGATAATTTTGAAAATGACCTTACCCAATTGTGATTTTAGACCACTTCGGGGTTTAGAATATGTAAAATTGTAGATGCCTTCATTTAAAGGGCAGGGGTTTTGTGGATGATTTTTTTAGATTAGGAGGATAAGGTTGAGGGCCTATTTAAGTGTTATGAAAATTGATGATCACACTCGATTTCCCTCTTGTAGTTGTAGAATTTACAGGCTATGCTGCCTTACGGTAAAGGGAAAATCTTGTGATTAGCAGACAAAGAGATGGTGAGGCTGATATACATACTTGGGGGGAAATAAACGGGTAATGAGAAAAAGGTTTATACCTGAGCACTTTTGGTAGGAGTTGTTGATCCACGCAAAAAGAGATATAAAATAAGCGTGAAAAATTTTACCGGCAAGTGTACCGGATCGGATGAAGTAATATAGTGAGAGAAAAGTGTTGAACCACGAAGATTGATTAAGTAATAGCCCTTTATATCAATTTCTACTATTATTTAGGCAATAAATAATCGATGAGAATAACATGTGAATAAATATACTAAATGTGCGAAAAGAGAATTGTGTTGAAAATGGATAAACGGATTTGGGGGGAAAATAGAATCCACCCTAATTTTTACTATCATATTGCCTTCATGTTATAATAACTTATAGTTATATGGATTTTCCCCAAGAAATTGACAAACCATAATCCTTTTTCAAGTTTTAAAGTATCATAACCCCAATTTTAAATTTTAAAAGCTCCCGCTAATTAAAATCAAATGAGGATTCTAATTTACGATCATATATTTCCAATTATATAATGCCCAATATCTTTAAAATAATTTCTCCTAATCCCTTTGTGAAAATTTAATAAAAAAAATTGCATGAAACACTTAGGTCAATTTCTAATAAAATTCAATAACGCCACTTCCGCATAAATTATTAAATCTTACTTGGGAATTCCTAATAAATCCTAAATTTTCTTTTGACTCATTTAAATTCCTATGCATTGATTTCAATTACAAAAACAATTCAAGTAGGACTTCTCATATGAAAATTCCACTAAACTATATGTTCTATAACATGAATACAATGGTCATTTTAATCGAATTATGGCTTCATCATGTCTCCCACAAAGATGATTTAGAACATTATGGTGGGATCGCATAGAAACAATTGAAAAAATAGGTGCAATGGAATTCATATTAAATAATAAAATAAATTGAAACTGGCATAAAAGAAAATAAACTAAATGAAACAATTGCTATAATCTTCAAGAGTTTGTAGAACTTCAATTTTCCAAAATGATCCTAGAATTCTCAATTGAAAGTAAACTTCAACAAAGTAATATTCTTCTTCAAAACTAAATTTTGGAATAACAACGAAATGAAAAAGATTTAAAGAGAAGATAAAATCCTTAAAGTTCCCAAAGGAATCAATGATAAAAGATCAAAACAAGAATGCCTCCTAAGGTCAACACAAGGGGTCTTTTTTATAGATCCAAAGAGGAGGAGGATAAGGCCGATCTGATGTGGAATTGAGTCGGGCAAATAAATTTTTAAGATAAGATTTTGGAGAGATTTTGGCTGGACATCTGAGAAACAGTCAAGGCCGGCCAAAGGGCCGGTGGCCTTCAATGCAATTCTTCACTTGCTTCTTTAATTTTGTGAAAAACTCCTCTAATTAACTTGTTTTTTATTTTTAGGTCCTCAAAACTTGAATTTACAATAAACACCATTAAATACCATTTCTTTATATTTTCTTATAATATTGAAATAAATTTAATATAAATCCCAAAAGAAAATATAAGTATAAATGTGATATTATCAACATCCCCACATTTGAACTTTTGCTTGCCCTCAAGCAAAATAATTGAAATCAATAAGAGAAATTTGTCATTGAACTTCTAGTGCCCATTTTTTCTAACCATACTGAAACTTGTAACTAGAATAATCTAGTTGAAATTTAGTAGTTAATCTAAATAAAACAGATTTTTAACCCCATTTGTTTAACAAATGAATTCTCCTTCAAAAAAAAAAATACTTAGTCCAAAAGGGAAAAAAACATTCATTTAAAACTTCATTGGTTATTAGCAAGTATAATCTCCCTTAATTTTACTTCTCTAAAAAAGGGAGAACAAAAAGTGAAAGCATATGGTACCCATTTTTTCCTAGAATTTCTCCCTCTTCATTTAGTCTTTATTTTACTTATTGCCCTGTATTCAACATTTCTTTTTAATTTGCCTTAATTGACAGCGGAGTCAACTTCACTCTTCTGAGGACCAAAGCCCACCTATGTCAACCTGGCTTTCACTAGGTACTAAAATTTTTGCCTTTCCGCCCTTCTCGTTATTGTGAGTTCATTGAGTTGGCACATCCCGGGCTCATCACCCAGTGAACAGGTTTTAAAGGGACCCTACGAACTTTTCCTCACACTAAAATTTAAGATTGGATACTCTTAACTCACTTACCTGATTCATTAGAGTAAAGGCTCTAATTACCTTTTTTTTTTTTTTGAATGAATGAAATATTTAAGACTATTTTTATAAGGGATCACTAAGTAAAAGTTTTTCCTTTACCTCTTTCACTAGGTGTTATGGTATTCTCAAAAAATTTCAAGAGAAATTTATCCCAACCAATTTTTCCATGAAGTAAACCTGCTTGTTTTTTCAATTTTAAGGATCAATTTTTTTTTTCTCAAATCTCAAATTAAAAGGCTAAACATAGGGTAAATTCGTTCTCTTGAGATTTTTACTATTAATTTTAACTATGTAAACCATCAAAAACAGTTGGCGAGTGGGACCCCAAATTTCTAAGTCAATTTCAAGATTTCACTGATGATAAACACTTAAGGACATAAATAAAGCATGGGATTGCAAGCTCATGATGTGTGCAATCAATCATTAATATTCTACATTATAATCCCTTCCCCACACTTAAATTGGACAATGTCCTCATTGTTCCTATAATAGCACAAAATTAAGGAAAAGAATGCCCAATGCAAAAAATTTGAAAAACGGGTACTTCCCTGGTGTCAAGTTGTTCATCAGCAAGAAAATTCCTCCAAAATGTCTGTCATCCCTGTTTCAAAAACCCATGAAATAAAACATTGGAATGTCTTGATTGCAAGAGGAGAGTGAGTGAGAGAGTGAAGAAGAAATAGGCCCAAAGAGAGAGGAGAAGTGCGAGAGAGAGGGAGAGCAGTCGTGAGAGAATAAGTGAGTAAGAGAGAAAATAAGTGAGCAAATGAGAGAGAGAGAAGGGTCGGCCAATGTCTAAAAACTAGACAAAGGCCGGCACCATGTACCTGTACGCCGTTGGCCTTTTGAACCGGCCTTTAATTTATAGAGAGCTTAGGCTGGATAAAAGCTAAAGACTCTTATCCGGCCTTCAATTCGAATTTTTTTATTATTTTATTTTTTTTACTTTCTTTCTTTATATATATATATATATATAAAAATTAATTTTTTCAATGAAAAAAAAAACACTAGTGTAACAAATTTATTGAGCATAGCTGCCTCCCATGAAGCGCTTAATTTATAGCCCGCTAACCCGACTTTTCCAGTTCATGTCCTCAAATTTCCTAAATCCACAGCTGTGGCATCTTTATCAACATTTTCCCCTTCATGTAATGTTTGAGAAATAACCGTTTACTTTGAAAGTACGGTTGTCTTCTCCCTTCAACTCAACTGCACCATAAGGAAACACATTAACAATTTCAAAGGGTCCAGACCATCTGACTTTCAACTTACCTAGGAACAGCTTCAAGCGAGAGTTATATAGTAAGACCTTCTGACCAGGGAAAAATTCTCGCCTCACAATGTTCTTATCATGCCCTTTCGCTTTGTTCGTTCTTTGTAAATTTTGGCATTTTCATAGTTTCTTCTCTCATTTCAGCCATCTGATTTAGTTGAGCAACTTTTTTTACTTTAACTTTCTCATCAAAGTTAAGGTATTTGATACCCAGTATCCTTGTGCTCGAGCTCTACGGGTAATTTGACACGATTACCAAAAACAATCTTGTAAGGGGACATTCCTATGGGGGTTTTTAAACGTTGTTCTATAAGCCCATATGCATCATTGATTTTTAAAGACCAATCTTTCCTGGATACATTGACAGTTTTCTTTAGAATTCGCTTAATTTCCTTATTGGATACCTCAACTTGTCCAAACGTTTGTGGATGATAAGGGTGGCAATTTTGTGAGTAACTCCATATTTTAAAAACAATTTTTTAAAAATTTCCTGTTACAAAAATGTTTTTCCCCCATCACTTATTATAGCTCTAGGTACCCCAAATCTTGAAAATATATTCTTTTTAAACTTAATAAAACCCTAATAAATAGTTTGTAGAGCAACTGCCTCTTCCCATTTAAAAAACATAATCAACAGCTAAAAGAATGTAATTTTTTTAAAAAAGATGAGGAAAGGACCCTAAAGTCGTTTCCCCCTAAACGTCAAAAGGCTCAATTACAAGTATATTGTTTTGTCGTAATTTTCGTGTCTTCTAGAAATGTTGCCAGTCCTTTGACATTAAGCACAAGACATGATGTAGTTCCTACAATCCCCGAAAACCTGGGCCAATAAAATCCACATGAAAAAAATTTTAGCTACCGTTCTTTTTACACCAAAAGTGACCTCCAGCCTTTAGAATGATAATGCTATATAATGCTAAGTTTTTTCACTTTCAGGTATGCACCGTCTAATTATTTGGTCAGCAAAATTTTTAAAGAGATATGGTTCATCCCAAAAATAAAATTCACATCATGTAAAAAATTTCTTTTTTTTTGGTAAGATAAACCATATGGAGTGATTTTGCTAACCAAAAAATTAACGATATCAACATCCCAAAGGTAATCCTTGGACTTCAAACTACATGCAATTTTTTCATCAGGGAACTTTTCATTAATAGGTGAATCAAAACAATTAGATTCCAAAGGGGATAAATGATCACCCACCACATTTTCAGTTCCCTTCTTATCTTTAATTTCCGGGTTTAAATTTTTGGGCAGTAGTAAAATTTCATCGAATTAATTTGGGTTTAGCAATTTTTAGCAAATAAATACTTAAGGGCAGCATGGTCCGTATTACTATGATTTTAGAGCCTATCAGATAAGGCCATAATTTATCGCATGCAAATATGACTGCTAAAAGTTCTTTTTCAGTTGTGGCATAATTCCTTTAGGCCTCATTTAAGGTTCTACTTGCATAGTATATTACATGAAATGACTTATCTTTCCTTTCCCCAAGTACCGCTCCTACAGCATAGTCGCTGGCATCACCATCAACCCGAATAGAAGCTCTCAATTGGTGCAACGATCACTAGTGCAGTAGTGAGTTTTCTCTTTCAATAGATTGAATGCCTGCAAACAATTTTCATAAAAAAAAAAGGCAGAATCTTTTTCTAATAAATTACAAAGAGGCCTTGAGATTTTAGAGAAGTCCTTGATAAATCTCCTGAAAAAGCCAGCATGCCCCAAGAAGCTTCTAATTCCTTTTACTGTAGTAGGTGGTGGTAGCTTCTCTATCACCTCTACTTTTGCCTGTCAACCCCCAATTCCGTGCTTAGATACTTTGTGCCCTAAGACTTTTCCCCTCTCTTACCATGAAATGGCATTTTTCCCAATTAAGAAGCAGATTAGTTTCCTTGCATCTCTTAAGCACACATCATAAATTTGTTAGACAGTTTCGAATGCCCTTCCCAAAAACAGAAAAATCATCCATGAATATTTTCAATAAATTTTCTAACATGTCAGAAAATATGGACATCATACATCTTTGAAATGTAGCAGATGCATTACAAAGAACCAAAGGAATCCCTAAAGGCAAATTGCCATAGGAAAAGTAAAGGTGGTTTTGTCCTGGTCCTCGGGGGCTATATAGATTTTATTGTAACTAGAGTAACCATCTAAAAAGCGTAATAATCATGCCTTGCAAGTTTTTCTAACATCTGATCTATGAAAGGGAGGGGAAATGATCTTTGCGGGGGCATCATTCAGTTTTCTATAGTCTATACAAACTCTCCAACCAGTTACAGTGCGAGTGGAAATTAATTCATTAGCCTCATTTTTTATACTGTCAGAAAATGGGAAAAAAATGCCTGCATCTAACAATTAAGCACTTCTTTTTTTACAACTTCCTTAAGAGTTGGGTTAAGCTTTTTGTGGTTGTATTGTTAGGTTTGCACTCAGCCTCAAGAAATATCCTATGAGTATAAATTGAAGGGCTAATTCCCTTAATATCAGCAATGGTCCACCCGATAGCTTCTTTATGCTCTCTTAGAACATCCAAAGTTGTTGCTCTGATCACCTATCAAAGAAAAAAGAAATGATTACTGGCAAAGCATCATCTGTTCCAAGATATGCATATTTAAATGACTAGGTAATGGTTTAAGCTCAAGCACCGGGGGTTGTGTCAATGATTTGGGAAATGGCTTCTTTTCACTTGTTCCTAGCTCCTCGTAAGTGAGCTCGAACTTCTACTGCTTCTTCCACACATTCTTCAATTGGTTCTTCAATATCACCCATTCATTATATCCTTGAGGACTGATTCTATTATCTCCATACCCGCAAATTTCTTCAATATTCTCACAGGAAACTTCAGCAATAACATCAATGGTGTAACAAGACTTACAATCATCAAATTTCCTAATGGTCTCATAAGCATTAAAAGTAACTTCTTCATCCATAAATCTCAAGTCAGCTTACCTTGTTCCACATCTATCAATGCCTTACCTGTTGCAAGGGAATGGTCTTCTTAAGATCATGGGGTACCTCTTTATTTCTTCATTTCTAGGACTATAAAGTCAACTGGGAAAAATGAATTTGTCACTTTTACTAGGACATTCTCTACTATGCCCTTTGGGTACTTGACACTTCATCAACAAGTTGTAGGGTGCATGCGTCTCTTTACATTCCCAATCCTAGTTTTCTGAAAATGGACAGAGGCATTAAGTTTATACTTGCACCAGAATCTATAAGGACTTTATCAAATGAAAATTACCAAAAGTGCAAGGAACAATAAGATTCCCTGATCTCTTTGTTTACTTGGCAGATTTGGATAAAATTTTTTGTAGGATCATAGAACACTCCCCCGTAAGCATTACAGGTTCATTCCCATCTATCTTTCTTTTTTGGTGAGCAAATCCTTTATGAATCTAGCATATGAAGGCATTTGCTGAAGTGTCTCTACAAAAGGAATGTTAATTTGGGATTTTTTTAAAGACTTCTAAAAATTTAGCAAATTATGATCCATTGTTGTTGCTTCAGCCTTCTTAGGAAGGAATAGGAGAACATATGATTTCACCTTTGGTGAATTTTGCTTTGGTTCCTCTTCCCTTTTTGTTATCCCTTTATCTTTCTTTCGTTAACCTCTTTTTCCTAAATTTCTTATCAACTAAATTTTTTACCACTTCTTAGCATAATAGCATTTACACCCTTAGGATTCTGCTTAGTATTACTAGGTAAAGACCTAGATGGTCTATTACTCAACTGTTGAGGCATCTGACTAAGTTGATTCTCAGATTCCTAATGGTAGCTTGTTGATTCTGCAACATTGTGTCAGTCTTTTTCATATAACTTATCATGGGGTTTTTTTCCCTTTTTTGATTGACTTTGTGAGAAGAGGTATTATGATTTAAATATTGTTGATTGGGGGTATTATGATTAGGGACCTTGCTTTTGAAATCTAGGTGGTTAAGTGCGTTGTTATCATTTTTCCATGAGAAATTTGGATGGGTTTCGCCACCCTGGATTGTAGGTGTTTGAATACGGTCTTTGATTACCTCTTTGGAAATTGTTAACAGAATTTACTGCTCTCCATGGGGTGAGGGGGAAAAGTTTCCAGATAGGCACTCAAGAGTTGAGTGTGGTCCTGAGCATAACTCACAAAAAGAAATTTGATTAACATTAAAAGAAGGTATAGAGGTGAGTTTTACTTACCTGGGCTGTAAGAGTTGAAATCTGAGCTGTTAAGGTGTCCATGTCATTGACAGATTTCCAACTCTAGACTTACCTCTTTTATGTTGCCAAATATGTGCACTAGAGGCCATTTCATCAATCAAAACACTCGCCTCATCAACGTCCCCACCCATTAAATGCACCCCCAGAAGCAGCATCTATAGAGATCTCAATGTCTCATCTAAAACTGAGATAGAAAATCTCAATAAGGAGATTATCTAGTAATCCATGATGGGGGCATTTTCTAATTGCCTCTTGAATCTTTCCCATGCTTCAAAAGTGATTCACCACTAATCTTAGTGAAGTTTGTGATGTCTTTTTAACCTAGCAGTTCTAGTGGTGGAAAAAATCTCCTTAAAAATTTAGATGAGAGATCAGCCCAATGGTTACAGAGTCCTATGGCAGTGAATTATACCAAGCCCTAGCTTTCTCTCTAAGTGAAAATGGAAAAAGTTGTAACCAATTACATCATTAGATACATTATTCATTTTCACGTATTATAATATTGAAGAAATACTACAATATGCTCATCAAGACTCTCATTTGGATATCTTACAAATTGATTTGATCGATCATTTGAACGAGTGCTGGTTTCAACTCAAAATTGTTAGCTTGGATTGTAGGTCTTTTGATTGCAGGACCTGAAACACAGGTACCGCATATTCCCGAAGTGCCTACCAGCCCCTGAATCCAATTATTGGTATCATCTGCCATGACAACTTCTTTCCTTTTCCCTTTGCTCTCTTTAAGTTGTCGCAAGGTGCATTCTATCTCAAGATTAATTGGTAAAAGTTTAGCACTTCTACTCTTGCACATGAAAAACCCTTTAAAAAGAACGGGAAATGGGTCACACAATGATAAAAAAAAAACAATTGTGCCTAAATTAACAACATAATCTAAAGATGGTATAATATTAATCAATCCCGCAAAGACGCCAAAAACTTGATCCACGTAAAAAGAGATATAAAATAAGCGTGAATAATACCGGCAAGTGTAAACCCATTTTGATCAAGTAATATAGTGAGAGAAGAGTGTCGAACCACGAAGATTGATTAAGTAACAGACTATATCAATTTCTACTATTATTTAGGCAATGATAATTGATGAGAATAACATGTGGATAAATTATACTAAATGTGTGAAAAGAGAATTGTGTTGAAAAGGATAAAAGGATGGTGGGAAAATAGAATCCACCCTAATTTTTACTAATCATATTGCCTTCATGTTATAATAACTTATAGCTATATGGATTTTCACAAGAAAATTTAAAAAAACCTTTAAACCTTTTTCAAGTTTTAAAGTATCATAACCCAATTTAATTTAATAGCTCTTGCTAATTAAAAAACAATGAGGATTCTAATTTACGATAATAAATTTCCCTATTATATGATTGCCTAATATCTTTAAAATAATTTCTCCTAATCCTTTGTGAAAAAATTTAATAAAAATATTGCATGAAACACTTAGGTCAATTTCTAATAAAAATTTAATAACGCCGCTTTGCATAAATTATTAAATCTTACTTGGGAATTCCTAATAAATCCTAAAATTTCTCTTTCGAGTCATTTAAATTCCTATGCATTGATTTCAATTTCAAAAAAACAATTCATGTAGGACTTCGCATATGAAAATTCCACATATCTATATGTTCTATAACATGAATACAATGGTCATTTTTTGTTGAATTATGGCTTCTCATGTTTCCCACAAAGATGATTTAGAAAAATTATGGTGTAGATCGCATAAAAACAATTGAAACAAATAGGTGCAATGGAATCATATTGAATAATAAAAAATAAATTGATAATGGCAATAAAAGAAAATAAACTAAATGAAACAATTGCTATAATCTTCAAGAGTTTGTAGAACTTCAATTTTTCCAAAATGATTCCTAGAATTCTTCAATTGAAAGCAAACTTCAGCAAAGTAATATTCTCTCTTTAAAACTAAAATTTGGAATAACAACGAAATGAAAAAGATTTAAAGAGAAGATAAAATCTTAAAATCCTAAGGGAATTCTAATGATTCAAAAGATCAAAACAAGAATGCCTCCCAAGGTCAACACAAGGGGTCTATTTATAGATCCAAAGAGGAGGAGGATAAGGTCGATCTGATGTGGAATTGAGTCAACAAATCAATCAAGATAAAAATTTTTGGAGAGATTTCGCATGGGGCATCCGAGAAACAGTCAAGGCGGCTCAAGGCCAGCCTGGCCAGCGGCCTTCAATGCAAATTTTTCACTTGGTTCTTCAATTTTGTGAAAAACTCCTCCAATTAACTTGTATTTTATTTTTAGGGCCTCAAAACCTGAATTTTCACAATAAACACCATTTCTTTATATTTTCTTATAAAATTGAAATAAATTTAATATAAATCCCCAAAAGAAAATATAAGTTATAATGTGATCTTATTAGTTGTTTATGTGTCTCCAAACACTGAGGCAGGGAGGCAAAATAGTTTATGAGTATGTACAGGAGTTCGGACATTGATGATCAGATGTAGGTTAGTTGAACCTCCTAAACAACCTCTAGCATGATTTTGTGTCAGGATTAAAGTATGAAATTGCCTGCATTGTAGTGCTTCAAAGGTATAACACACTTGTGAGGCCATCTAGCTATCCCTGAAAGTGGAGAGATAGAGGCGATCCAACCTTTTCAAGTAGCGAGCAACAGGTATGGAACTTTTACCAAACCTCATGGGTCAGATGGTCAATAGGGTGAACAAAAGGGAATAGGGTAAAATGATAAAACTGTGGAGAAAAATACAACTATTACTGATAGAGAGAGGAAATTTCTAGAAAGGGAAAAGAGGTTGTTGGAGCTGATATCAAACAAACAGTGCGAGGGACAACTAATGGAAAGATGCATCAAATCAAATGTTTTAAATGTATGGGTTTTAAACACTGGTTGCTCAGTGTCCCAACAAAAAGGTGATGACTACTATGGAGGGAAACAGTGTGGATGGTCAAGAAAGTAGTTGAGCCTATAGATTTGTCAAAAGTACTACATGAGTATTATGATGATCATGACGTTAGACATATGAAGACACAGGGAAATGATAAATATATGTCTATTAATGTGTTTGCGTAGGGTCATAACTATATCTCTAGATGTTACGGACATACAGAGGGAAAACCTATTCCATACTCCTTGTTGGGTTCAAGGTAATTTGTGTGTTCTTTTTATTGATGGTGGAAGTTACACAATGTAATAGCTGCTGCAATAGTAAATAGATTGCAACTAGTCACTAGTCCACATCCTCATCTCTATAAATTATATTGGCTAATGAACAGAGTAGTTTGCATGCTACTTAGAGGGCTAAGGTGACTATTAGCATAGGAGATAGATACCATGATGAAATCGTTTGTGATGTTCTTACTATGTACAACCTTTCATATACTACTGAGTAGACCTTGGTTATTTGATAGGAAAGTGCTATATGATGGGTTTAGAAACACCTATGTGTTTTAGAAGGATGGTGCATGGGTTGTCTTGACTCTATGTCTCCAACTGAGGTACACAAATTCCAAGAACAGATCAACAAAACTACCGGGTACTCAAGACTTCTGGGTGACAAGCCATGCAAACTAGAGTTTTCAGTCTAGGAAAAGACCCATTAGATTTGAGGGCAAATCTTTCACAGGCCCAAGGAGAAGATGGGAATCAAACCTCTGGATCTAGCATTGGAAAGCCTACTTGAACAAATGGAACTAAGACATTCACATTTGTCTTTATTTATTTTATAATAATTGTTTCTACATTTTAGCAGTACATTTTGTCGGTTTTACAAGAAGACAACCAAGCACAATAGCAATTGGTTTGTGAATGGGTCACGGTCCATAATGAACTGAATTGAACCAAAGGAGAACTGTCTTGTGTTTCCTCCTTGTGACTGTGATTGGAGATTGAAGTGACCGGCCATGTGTACTATTTTTACTTAGGTTATTTTCCATAATTGTAGTAGAGTATAAATACTTGTTATGTAGGATTTGTAAGGGACTTTTTGAAACATTTTTTTGAGACTAAAATTATCGTGGAAAGCTTATCCTTTCATGTTTCAACCAAATCAATTCCCCTAGAATTGTGGTGAGTGGATTTTGATTTTTGTCGTGCTAATACCAACAATATCAAAATCAACCCTAATTCAACTAGTGCGTAACATCTGGTAAGGAATTAGCTCTTCTTTTCTATCTATTGTTTACACAAATTAGGGTTCCATTTTCAATTTAGGGTTCACCCCCCAATTGATTTGAAATTAGTTCCTTTTTGTGTCATCCTTGATGATGTGTAAAACCAAATTTTTAACACTCCCCCCCCAATTTGAAAGAAAATAATATAATATCAATCAAACTTCTTCCATTCACATGAATTTTCTACTTTTAAAAAACCAATTCCAAAACACAAATGTGTTCAAGATTAAATGAACCAAATTTGTTTAGCTCTTTCCCAAAAAAAGAGATGTCCAAAAAGGGGGGGTTTAAACACATCAAATGAACCAATTAAACAATCCTAATGAAAGATAAAAACCATTTAAAAAATTGGAACAAGGGGGCGTGAACCCAAAAATCTAAAGGTGATCCATTTTGAAAACATGTGATTAAAAACCACAATAGTATTGTAAAATAAATCAAGAACTTTTTAAATTTTCCCAATAAAACCCAATCATAACACTAACAAAAAAATCATGAACCTGATAAGTCGCAAAAAACCCCTTATTGGTAATGAAATTTGCTTTTTTGTTGAATTTTTAGATATTTTTTAAAAAAAGGGTGCTAAGGAATGAATTTTAAATTTCAGGATTTCTAGAGATTTTGGAGTAAGAAGGGATTTTTGAAGAGTCAGAGAAATTTGGGAAAGGAATTAAAACATTACATGTGAAGAAAAAAAATTTCTGGAAAGTACACAAGCAAGATACATGCCCATGCATTTTCTTTTTTGCTTGTGTATAAAAAGTTTTTGGAAGTTACGAAAAAAGTCACGCCCATGTACTTTGTTTGTGTATCTAAGTTTTTCTTCGCTCGAGGGTTTAAAAATACACGACCAATGTACACTCCATTATTTGCTCGTGTTTTTTTCACATAAAGAATTTTGGAAGCAAGCTGAATAACGAAGAGTAATTACTTTTGTACCCGGGGTTGTTTATACCCAATGGGGGTACATGTAAAAATAGACCTTTAGTTCCCCCAGGGGGGAGGTTACAAATTCTTCATTTTTTTCCCCTTCATAACAAAAGGGGAAAAAAATTTTTTGTCGATCTAAGGAGATTGAAGACCCACTAAAAAAAGTTTTTTCTTTGGGTTGTGACCATAAACTTTGTCTTTCTTTTAGAAAATTGTGTTTCTCTTGAAAATTTTAGGGGGAGTAGCCTTAGATCTTATTTTTTTGAAACTTCTCTATAAGTGAAAATTTTTTATTTTTAATGCAAAGTTTTGACTTTCTTAGATTATTGCATGTTTTTCAATTTTTCTTAGATTCTAGTCGAATATAAATTTATGCGTGTATATTTAGTTAATTGAAAAATTGCTTATATGATTGGATCAAAATGCAATTAATGATTTTTGATTGTTCTTCTGGGAGATAGGAAACAAGAGTTTTTGTTTACATCAAATTTCGATAGAATTCATTGCTTTATGCAATTAGGTTGCTTTAAAAAGGAGAGTCCTTTTGTAAACTAGGATTAGATGGGTTTAAATAACTTGAGAAAGTATTAAAACTTGACTAGAGAATTGACAGTAAAAAAAGAAATTTTACAATCTTCAAAATCTAATAATTCATTAGAAAAGGGGTAAAATAAATTTGGGTTGTTTTGTTAATTGATAAATTTCAAAAACCTTTTTGTTAGTGAGTTGTTAGTTTTGAGATTAGAGAATCAATTTTCGAACAACTTATAAGCGCGGTAGATAATAGGAAGGGAGTTAGTACTAGTAATTGGTGTATCTCTCAGGGACGGGTTTTGTTATTGCTATATTACGCTAGAAAAGGTGCATTCCTAATACTTTGTATAGGTTAAAACAAAATTTAATTTATTAAAACACAATTGGCAACGATCAATTTTTTTTTGCCTTTTGGGGAACGCCAATATTAAACACTTTTTATTTTTAATTTAACCATTTATTTTTTACGTTTTGAAGAAAAAAAGGAGTTAACCTCATTTTTCTCTCCCTTTCTCCCTGGTTATTATGTCGAGCCAAAGCGTTTAAACAACAACCTTCTTGGAGGCAAAACCCCTGTGCTTAGTAGTTTTCTTTCCCTTTCTCTTTACTTTCTGTATTATCACCCATTGTTTTTGGGGTAACTTTTCGGATGCAAGCTACGCGAGGCTAACAATTTGGTTCTATGAAAAGTCACCTTAATGAGTTTTTTAAGCCTAAGTGTGGAAAAGTCGGGTGGAAAACCTTTTCAAGGGGGTGCAAGATGAAGAAGTGAAGCGACGAGAATGAAAGATGATATGTGAACTGATGAAGATGAGGTGATAGTTTGGAATGATGAAGCTTTAAATTAACTGTTTTATTTTGCTATTTGAGGACTTTTCTCTTGGCTAGATTTCCTTGTGGATGACTGTAATAAGATGTCTTATTTACTCTTTTTTCCTTCGTTTTTTTTTGTTTAACTTTGCTGACTAGGGTATCTTACGAATGCAAAAAGGTCCCAAAACTTTCCTTGGCGAGCTTCATTGTTAGTGATCGACATTCCGCTAAATATGCAATTGGTCCGTCACTTGTTTAATCCCGGGAAGTTCCCGTTCCTTTTCTTTTTTTTTTTTCTTTTTATCTCTTTATTTCCATTGGTTTTTGAATGATAAAGACATGGGGCAATGTCTCATTCTAAATGGGGGAAGGGGGTACTAAAAAAATTTTTATAAGGATGTGCTGAATTGTATGAGTCATTCAAAATTTTCCCCTATTTTTTTTTTTCTTTTTGCTTGATAAACGAATTTTTTTTAAATCTTGTGCAAATTACTAGTATTTTACATTTAGTGAATGAATTCCCTAAAAAATGTTGTGCGTCACCCTTTTTTCTTTGGAACATTTATAAATTAGTCAAAGTTATGGGATAAAATCATTGGAAACAAGTTTACTCGTTATTTAGCGATAGAAATTTTGAAATTAGGATCAGCAAGTCTCTGTAAAAAAGTTAATTTTGGGTTTTATTTCTAAGCTTACTAAGAGGGATATCCTTTTCAAAGATCTTGAGAGCCCTTTAATCTTTCATGAAGGCAAATGAAAAGATTACTTGGGGATCCCCCTTTTGAGAATTTTTTTAAAATAAAATTTTAAAGAAAGCATTTTATACTGAAAATAAAGGATTTTTAGTATGGGCAGGCTTGGGTTTCCCGAAAACCCAAGTTTTATCGCTACTAACTAGAAAATAATAAATTAAGGAATAGGTTCGATGGGGGCCCTTTTAAAAAAACCTGGTACCTAAAGGGGTTTTGGCTTGGACGACCCACGAGGAAATTACCCTAACAAGGAAATCCATAAAGGCAAAAGTTTAGAGGCCTGTAACTCGATAATTAAGCCGTAAAACGCCTTTTTGAGGGGAAAATTTTTTAACTTTTGGGGGCGAGCCTAAATTATGGCTAAAAACTCATTACATGGGTTACAAGATCCTAAACAGTTGAACTAAAAAAAAAGGATAAAAAAGTGAACTTTACAAAGAATAAAATCTTTGAAGAGATCAACTAAAAAAGGGGGAGGAATCCGGGGGGAAACATAGATGCAATGTACTTTCATTATTGATTGCTTTGCTTAGAGAGATAATTGAGAAGATTATAGACTCTTTAGTGGTGGTTGAAATGTACCACATTTCCTTTTGCTTTAATTGATCTTGTGTCTAATTTTGATCATGAAAGTCGTTGTTAAATGATGAGGGTAAAGCTTGGTTTACTTTAATTAATCCTAGAAATTTGACTAAAGTATCTTTGTTACAATACTTTCATGATAAGGTGAGAAGCACACTCATTAGATTGAGGGATTGCATTGAGCTTTAAAGATTAAAATTCATAAATGCTAATGTGTGAGTAGTATTATTTTGGTAACAAATAAACATGATTAATGAGAAGTTTGATTAATGTTTTATTTTGCTTGAGGACAAGCAATGACTTAAGAGATAAAACCAATATATGATAAAATTATGGAATTCCACGCAAAACAATATATGATAAAATGAAGGAAATATCAAGAGATAAAACCAATCAATTAATAACTTTACATGAAAGGATTTTGCATAACAAGTGACCCAAAATCAGATCAAAAAAAACCCCCAACCTAATAAACCCAGATATTACCCCACAGTGATAAAAAGGGAAAAATCAACTTAGGGAATTGATTAACTCCATTCACAGTTGCAACTTGCCCAATTAATTTTGGATGGAAAATTGAAAGAGTCCTATAAAAACTTAGGAAAACCCCTAATCCTCATGAAATGTTTTGTTTAAATTTTAATTCTATTCCCCAAAAACCCTTTTTAAAGCAAGTATTTATATTGCTCCCTTTAGGGTTTAAAAATGCCCACAAAATTCAACTATGCAACCTTAAAGGTGCCCAGTCAAAAAAACATAAATTACAAAAAAATAAAAAATGCCCCAAAAAACTTGAAATGAGTCCCAAAACCAAGTTTAAGCACAGAAAAACCCAATTTTAAAAGACAATCCTACAATTAATAAAACAGCTTCCAATCACTAACTTCTTCTATTTTAAAACTAATTCCAAAACCCCAAACGTGTCAAAAATTAAATAAACCAAATTGTTTAACTCTTACCAAAAAGAGATGTTTATTAAAAGGGGATTTTAAGCACACAAAGAACCAATTTACAATCCTAATGGTAAACAAAATCAATTAAAAAGGACAACAAATTGCATAAACCCCTAATTAAATGGAATGTATCCAAGAAAAAAATTCAATAGATTAAATTCACAATGATGATATTTCTAAATTTGAATCAATAAGTTAACTCACACTAATGATTCCAAACCCAAACAACACATAAAAAAAAACCGTCCCCCTCCTCCAATAGGATAATCCACGCAACAAAATGATAGAAAAAATTAGTGCTTAGAAAGGCAAAGCCATACAATCAACAAAGGTAGCAGTTCTAATCAAAAACCCACCCCACAAAAAGGGGAAAAAAACCCTAACCTATGAATCAAGTTTGAAAACTGAGAAGATGTGACCCCAAATGGGATATCTAAATGTTTAAAAGCACATAACAAAAACCCAATAAAACAAATCCACAAGAGGCGTAAACATAAAACAATCAAAAAACACTTGGTTGATAAACTCCTTCAAAAATTTAGTTTTATTTACGAATTAGAAACCAAAAGGATATATGGAACAATAAAATTGTAAATTATCAATGAGAAAAAAGGAAAATAGGAAGACTTCAATTCAAATTGAAAAGTTTCAAATTGAAAATGGAACCCAAAATTCAGCCCCAAAGGAAACACAAATACCCCAGATAGACTCATAAGTAAAATTGTAAAAAAAAAAGAAATGTTTGATATTATTACAATCATTTTAAGTTTTTTCTTGCCACAATTTCCATATGAAATTGATAAGAGATAAAATTGAAAAGAAAGGGAACCCCTAAACCCCACAAGAAGGGTTTTTCTAAAAATTAAAAAAGTCCTCAAAAACCCCACTTAACAATATTTATACTTGCTCCCTTTGGGGTTTAAAAAAGTCCCCAAAATTACAACTTGCCACTTAGGGGGGCTAGCCCCAAAAAACAAAAAATTTAAAAAGCAGTGAAATGCCCCGAATGCTTACACTAAATAATCCAAAGAAATAATTACAAATCAAAATAATAAGAACCTTAAAGGCCAATGCATCAGGCAATTTGTTACAGTGGGCTTGGATGAGATAATGAGCCCCCAAGTTAAAAAATGAGATCATTTGGCATCCGTGGAGAAATATCATTGTATTGTAGTTTTTCACAAAAAATTTTTATTGATAAAAAAAAACAAGGAAAATAGTGTTTTGGACATCATCCAAATCAAGTTCTATAGCCACTAAGTCCTGGAAAAATTCCCATTCCCCTTTAACTTCTAAAAGTTTTCCCTTTAAAATTTTAGAGGGTTTTTCTAATCGAACTGGACGTCCTATGGCCTTTTCCCCCTGTTACTAATAAATTGGGGTAGCCCTAATCTGCTCCTAAAATGGAGACTTGGGGTAATAGTGTATTCGAGCCCCTTTCATACTAACTTTAGGTTTTTAAAACCCATCTGTAACACCTTCCGATCAAACATCCGGGTTTACCTAAAAGCATGGAATGCAACTAGAGATCACATCACTAAAATCTCATTGTGAACTTTGCCCAACCTCATAGGCACCTTTGCCCTCAGGAAATGCATACGCCCTGTTATCTACCAAATGCAATAAAGGGCTGGGATTAGCAGTAGATAATTGTAATTTGTCACAGTGCGCAGATTAACATTCTGCAACTACACTACTATGATGTACATAAAGGTTACCTACCTTGATTCTGTAAGAAGTGGGAATATTTCTCCTCTGTTGTCCCTACAAAGAGATAAATAGAATCCTGCGCAAAAAAATTAAGGGGTAAATACGTTCACTTTACCCCCTCAGTGTTTTTGTAGTCCAATCATCATAGTATTCTTGCAAGCTATAGATAGATCTGTAACCCTTTTTCTTTCTTTCCTCAACATCCTCCCCACACCCCTCCATAACAGTTAAAAACCCTTTAGGCACTATGCTCCCATACCCCAAACCCCATGCATTTAAAGATTTAATTTGGCGTATTTTCCTATAGAATCCAGAACAACGCCTATTTTTGGTGCTATTCCCCTTTTTACCCTTCCAAAAAGGGTATGTTTTCCCCACTGTGTGGGGGAGCTCTGTCCACTCCCCTACTGTCTCACCTACCACCTTGGTCCCCCAGATCGACCATCAGTTTCCCACGGGAGGTAGTACATTGACCCTACTACTCAGAACCTTGAAAAAAATTGGACGTCTCTCCCTTTTTCCATTTTAAAGGCTAATGAAAGCCTCTCAAGTGTATTGTAACACTGTACCGACAACACACCTATCTCATATTTCAGCCCTGAGACGAAGTGTGCAAAGGGTTTTGCTTTGGAGGCTAAATTGACCCACTTTAATCAGAGGTTTAAAATTTCTTGCACTAATCACACTGTCTTCCCTCCTGCCTCAATGTCTGAAGACCAGAACATTTCACTTGTAGTGTTCAAGAATAAATTTTTTTCCTTTTAGAACCCTCTCTACCCCTCCTGTTTGTATTCAGCCCCCAACCTTACCCTACTGAAATCAGATTTTTCCACCAAAGCAGCATACCTTAAAAACCCAAATACAACCAACGGACTCAAGTTTTTATCACGATCTCTAGTTTTAAAGGCCCTTAACTTTGTCCCCAGCCCAAAATCATTAGCAAAACCCCTTGCCATCAAAAAAAGGCATCTACAGCTCAATATCCAATCCTCGAGGGGCCAAAAATCCCTTTTGGAAAAGGTTTAGCCCTAAGTTATCGTCCCTTCTTCCCTAGGGGGGTGATGACTCCCTCCATCCTTCTCCCCGATTTTTTTCTCCCTATCCTTTCTCTCGGGGAGGTTCTGTGGTACCCCAAGGGGGTGCTTGGGGGTTTTACCACTGGGGGTTGGGGTAAGTCATCCTTTAATCTTGGTTTCTAAAGTAGTAACAAGGGTAGAAGGGGTCCGGAGTATTTTTCCAAATCCTCCTACCACAATGTTATGACCCTAAACTTACTAATGGCTATTGGCCCTATTACCATTCCCCTTTCACTTTGTTTTAGACTTTTGTGTTTTGATAAAGAAATCTCATAATTTACGCAATCCTTTAACAACCCCAAACCCACTGTTTAACAACCACAAAAATACAAAACCCACATTGCAAAAGCTTTAAGGCACAAGGAAACAATTTAGTACTCTAAGTAAATTTCAAAAAATGAAGTATAAAAAATTTATTTCAAGTAGATAAAATTTAAAAATTCAATAAAATTTTTAATAATTATTTTAATTACTTTCCACTTTAAATGACTTGTTTGAATTTCAAATTCTACTACTCACTTTCCTTTTTTTTGCCTTGGCATTTTTACCATTTAAATAAAAATTGACAGCACTTAAAAATATACACATCACAATTCCCCCCCACTAACTTTCCTCTTTTTAAAGGGTCCACTAAGTTCACGCCACTAGCAACATTGGTCTTTCAACACACCCACAAACCCAACGCCAAATATAACACCCTTCACTGTTTACAAAAAATAACACACAACCTCCTTTTCAACAAGGTAATTCCCACCCCCAACACTAAAAAAACCCGACTTCATACAAAAAAGGCAGGTCAATTTTAAAATTAAAAAAGGAATTCAATAAGTCAAGATTCCACAAGGGGTAAAAAGCTATTTCAAATTCAAATGAACAATAATTAATCAATCCTTTAATGTGTTTTTGAAATTAAAAAATTTCCCTTTAAAACCCACACCCACTTCAAAAACTATCACTAACCCTTTTATGCGAATTACTCAAGTAAATCCCCTCCATTTTTCAGAATTGGGGCAATTTAAGTTATAAATTTTGAATTCACAAAAATTCTATTATCTTCTTTTAATACATAAATTATCAACTAAATAGAGTTAAACAACCTCAAACTCACTCCAAGAAGCAACAAGTTAAAACCCCCCAAGAAAGATAATCACACACTTCAAGAAACAACATCAACAATTAAATTTTTACTCTTAACTTGGGAAATAAAGATGAAAGATAAAGAACCCAAATTTCCGAAATAAAAAAATCAAAAAACCCTTTTTAAAACCCCTTTAAAACAAACGAAATATTCAACTCCTCAATAACACAATTAAGGGGCTCAATCCTCCAAAACATACAATTTTTCAGATAAAAAGAAATGAAGAACCTTGATTGATAGGAAATCACAAAAATTACCTTCTCTTAACTTCCCTTTTTGATGCCAAAAGATATTTTCCTAGGGCCCAAAAAGCACATACAATCAGCAAATGTAGAAATTTCCCAAATCAACAACCACCCCAAGAAGGAAAAACCCCCAAATTCTTTATAAATCGGTTTTAAAAAAATCAAGTAAGATGTAACCAAAGGGAGATATGCTTAAATGATTCAAGCACAAAACATAATCCTAAAACAACTCCGTAAGGCATAAAACAAATAAAAACCCAAAAACATTGGCTTGATCAACTCCTTCAAAAATTTAGTCTGGATTTACGAAGTGGAAAACCCAAAAATATATGGAACAATAATTGAAAATTATCAATATGAATAAAAAATAAACTAAATTCCAAATCAAACTGAAAATTTCAAACGGGAAATGGAACCCCAAAAAATTCACAAAACCCAAAATGAATCAACAAATACACCTAATATGACTCTTAAGTAAATTTGAAACAACAAAAATGATTGATATTACCATAATCACTTTCAATTTGGTTCACCACTTTTTCATATGAAATTGTAAGAGATCAATGGATGAAAGGGGAATTTCCCTCATGGCCACAAGAATGTGTTTTTCTCAAAATTATCAAAAAGTCCCTCAAAACCCACTTAAGCAAGTATTTATACTTGTCCCTTTGGGGTTAAAAAAACCTAAAAATTACAACAGCCACTTTAGAGTGGTTGTCCAAAAAACACAATTACAGAAAATGAAAGGTCCCAAAAGTTTTACCATAAAAAATCTAAAAAAAATAATTAAAAAAGCAAAATAAAAAAACCCTAAAAAACCCAAATGCATCGGGGTAATGTTGTCACAGCGGGCCATTGAATGAGAACTATGATGTCCCAAAAATGACCAATGAGAGCTTTTGGCACCCCATGGAGAAATTTTATACCTGTAAGATTATCACTCAAATTTTTTATTAGATAAAGAAAAACAAAGAAAATATGAGTGATTTGGGTCATCATCCAAATCAATTTCTATAGCATCAGGTCGCTAGAAAAATTCCCATAAAAAATTGATGGAAAAACAAGGGAAAAAAACCCAATAAATTATAAAAATGAAAAGAGAGGATAAAATTTGATGCCAAATTCAAAAAAGAAGCAACCTAATCAACCCTAGATATGACTCACATGTAAAAAGGAAACACAACATAGGGAATTTTAAATATTCCCAACAATTTTTATTTTGCAACTCGCAAAATTTCCCAATTTCGGATTGAAATGAAAAGGGGCCAATGAAGTTGGGAAAATCCTAATCTCCACATGAAAAAGTGTTTCTGCAAATTTAAATTTCTATTTCCCCAAAACCCACTTAAGCAAGTATTATACTTTCCCTTTAGGGTTAAAATGTCCAAAAATTAACTAGCCACTTCAAGGTGGCCAGTCCTAAAATACAAATTTAAAACCCAAATAAATATTCCCAAAAATTTAAACAAAAATGGTTCCAAGAAAAAAAATTACAAGTACAAAAAAATCTTAAATAAGCTTCTCTTCAAGGGGGATTTGTCGTAATCATCGCTTTTTTAGGCGGTCCATGAATAACCACAACTGAGTCTTGTGAGTTTGTCCACCCCCCGTAAGCTTGATAAGTGTGCCTATTGGAATATACAATACATGAAATAAAAAGGGGTTTAGTAAACAAAAAAACCCTAGGGGTCGTTTGGGCTAAAAGAGGACTCTCATCCCCAAAGTTTTGAAACCCTTTAGCCCTTTTCCCTAATGATGGGTCTTTAGGTTTTTTGGTTCCTATCACACAACATAAATGGTTCTAAGAAATAAATTACAAGTAAAAAAAATTTTCAAAAGCTATCTCTTCAAGGGGATTTGTCAGTCCAACTCATCACCGGTTTAGGTTGGCCATAAATAACCCAAAAGCTGATTTTAGTGAGTTTATTCACCCCCTTTGTAAATATGTAATGTGCCTTTTGGGAAATTCAATACAGAGTAATAGAAAAGAGGTTAGTAAAAAAAATTTTTCCGAGGCGATTTGCTAAAAAAAGGACCCTTATCCTAAGATTTAAATCCTTTGGCTCCTCCCCAATAAAGGGGTCTTGTGGGTTTTTGATTTTACCTTGATCATATTGCAATCCATTTAAAGCACATCAGTACTAAAAATATTTTCGATTTTTTATAATTTCAATCTACCAAATATTCTAGGAAAAGTTTGTTAAGACTATGTTTCCGATATGTGAACTTTTGATTGTTTTTTTGTGCTTTTTAATATGTGTAAATTGGTTTTAATTTGGGATGGACTCATTTGTGTGGTGAAGTTGGTTGTTATAGTGTTTGGCTTGCCTAGGGGCTTGTAGGGGTTAACTTTAGGGAGCCCCCCAATAATCCTTGTGTAACATTGTCCCTAGGGGAGTTAGCTTAAAATTTTTTTTTAGTGTAATTTTATTTACTCTTTGGTTATAACTTTGGTTACAACTATAGTTGCACCTTTTTTTTAAACTTTCGTTGCAACTTTCTTTACCTTTAGTTTGTTGCACAAGCACCCAAAATCTGTTTTTTAGGAAAACTTTATTGTCCCCCCTTTTCCCCTTTTCATGCAATGGCCAAAAACATGAAGATGTACTTTAAGTGTGTTTATACATAAATTGAATTCTTCTTAATTTGCATCTCTAAACCTAAATTTTTCTATTTTCAATTTTATATTTATTCAAGGCCAAAATTGTGTTTATGTTTGACTACAAATCTATAAAATACCTATTTTTTAATCAAATAATCTTATTTCATGCAATCCCTTTACAACCATGATACAAAAAGGCCCCCAAACAAGATGATAAAATATAATATATAACGTTTTTAAAATTTTTTTTAAAACTTGTACATGAAAATTTGATCCCACTTTTTGGGTTTTTTGTATATTTCCCTAAAAAAATTTTACCTAGGAATAATTATGCACAAAATTAGGGTACAAAATATAAAAAACGAATGAAAACTACTTGAAACCCTGACTTGTGAAAACCCTTTTTCGAGTGCAGTTGATCCCAAGTCAATAGGAAACCTTTAGGAATTTTTTGTTCTTGCTCTTTCTGATGAGGGGTGTTAGAGAGAATAGAATAAAATCATCATGCTTAGGGAAACCCCACCCCAAAATATAACCATAATTTACTAAAGTTAACTTTTGTTATTTTCAAATTTTCCCTCTGAATAGGGAAATAATATTTTTTGTCTCTACATGTAAAGCCATACGTCTTTTTAAAGTTAAATTCATATCTTTTTTATATACTTTATTTAATATGGTGGCCTTTTTACCAGTTATTTTTATTTTGTTAACTATAAAGCCCATATTATTTATTTATAAAAAAACCCAAAAGATAATGTAATTAAGAAGATCTTAAAATTTTGTAGATTTTAATCCCCTTAAAGGACAAAATTTAAATTAACCCTTTTTCAATTTCTTTCTTAGTTAATATTTTTAAAAATAATTATTTAGAGTCTAAGATCCCTTAAGCTTTTCACAAATTTGATAATGCGAAAAAACCCTTAATTTTGTGCTTATTGTTAAAATTACTATGAATTTCAGTAAATTTTTTAAGAAAATGGGACTTATAGATTAAATTTTAATTTTTGGCGTCAAGGGGCAAAAAAAAAAAGGTTTTAAGGGTTTAATAGTAAAGGCGAGGTGAAATTTCAAAAAGAAAAAAATTGATTTTTTTTTCAGACAACCCCGCAGATCCCGTGCTAGTGCAAAAAAAAGGCCTAGCTATATCAAGGTGGCCCCAGGTTTAGCACAGGGCCCCTGCAATTCAATAATAGAATAAAAGTTTGGTTTTTTCAGCCTTACCCCAAGTATGGGATGCTAATCATGCTGAACTGGATAGGAAAATGACGGTTTCCCAAAAACAGCACAACCTTTAAACTGGGGTGTATGCCCATGCTAAACCCCCTTTTTTAGAAATATAAATAGACACCTTTTTTTTATTTTAGAGAGGAGATTTTTTTCTGGCTTTTTCGAAAAACCCCCGGGGAGCATTTTTAAACTTCAAAAGGGAGTTGTCTAAGCCATTGGTGATCACAAAACAAAACAAGGGGGTTACTCTTTTTAATTGAATCAATTTTACTTCCTGATTCTCTATTTTTTTTGAAAACTTATGAAGGATAATTCTTTATATCTTTTATCTTGTGAAACCCAACTTAGTCTGAAACATTGATTGTTAATGAAATTTTTTATACTTTTCATCATCATGTGTTTCCATTGTTCTTTTATTATTTTTGTGCGCGAATTTATTTTCATGTTTTATTTTTATTAGATTGAAAGAGGGTTTTTTCTGGTAATTAGTCTTCATGAAAAGGATTTTCAGTTTTACCTAAAATAGGAAAAAAGTTGATTTTCGCAATTTTTGGGAAATTTTGGGGCTAATGGACTTCTGCAATAGTGAGGGACAGTTCCCATTTTCTTATGCAGATTAAGAATTGATTAACTCAAAGGATAAATTTATTTTATTTTAAATTTTTGTAGTGCAAAGTGTAAATTTAAATTTGTTTTAAACGTTACTTATTTTGAGAATTTTTAAAGGTTAAGGGGTAACAAATAGGGGTATATTTTGTAATAATTATGTATTTTTGACAATATCAATTAATTTTTAAGGTTATTAAGATTTTTTAATTGTTAATTTTATTCATAATTCCACATCATAAATTAGATAGATAAAAAAGGTAAACTAGTATTGTTTTTTAGATACCCAAAAAACGACACCCGTTAAATCTATATATAATTGATAGGACACTGTTAACTCGATAGTAGATTTTATTGTTATAAATTTAAAAATTAAATAAATTTGGGTTTAAAATTTTAAACAAATAAAATCTTTGAAATATTTCCACATTTAGGCAAAGCAAGGAAAATCAACGAGTGGTATTATAAATAGTACTATTTGAACTATTTTGGTGATCTAGGGGGTTTTTTTCACAAATTTAAAAATTCGAGACTCAATTGTATATTTATAATGAATTTTTGGGTTTAATCAAAAGGGGGAAAAATTACTATTTCCTCCCTTTTAAAATTATTTCTCTATTTGGTTTTTACATAGTTTTTTCATGAAAACGCTATTACTATAAAAATTGGGAATTAATAAATTTTTTATAAATCAAGGAATAGTTATTATTTATTTATTTTTTGTAATTTCTACAGCTATTCATGAAATTAAAAAAATAAAACAAAGAACAGTTTTTCTTTCTATTTTATTCCTTTAAGAAATATAAATTTTATTTTTATCTTATTTCATTTTTTTGCAAAAAATGCATAAACTTAAAAATCCTAATTTTTTGCATCTAACATTCCAAAAAAAGAAGGAACTAAAAAAGGCTAGGGGTTTGGGGTCATCAGGCTATAAGGATGACCCCTTTATGATGTCCTAAAAACCCAAGATTAACACATTAAAAAATATTTGAAAAACTCCAATAAGTCAAACAAACAAATCTCAATCACTGAACAATGCCCCAATTTTCCCAAAGAATTTAACCAATTTTTCAAATTTTGAGTGTTTTAATCTTAAATCCAAATATATATAGCTCTGAACCAAAAAGATATTTCCTAAACACACTTAAAAGCACATCCCAAAGGGCTTTAAGAAAAATACTCAAGTTAAGGCAAAAATCGGGGTCTAAAAATGGCACTTTTCAAATAAACCCTAATGATGAAAGGGTGAAATTTAAAAAACCAATGAATTTTAAAAGAATACTTCAATGAAAAAATTTCCCTTTTAACAACACCAATTTCATGTAATCCATGCAAATGAAGCCTCAATTTTTACAAAGAAAAAAACCCTAACAAAACAATCCCTTTCCAAAAGGTGAAAAAACCGTTATCAAGGGAAATCCTTAAAAATGAAAAAGGGCAATATGATAATTTTTTTCAAATAATCACAAGATTTTTTGAAAAAACAAGGGTATCGACAAAAATTTCAAGACAGAAGGAATACGTCTTGAGAAAAACACCTTCTAATGATCATCAGCACAATTTTCCACAATATAGATCATCCCATACATGTACTTAGCATCACTTTTTAAATTTTATCTTTTTGAGCTCTAGACAAATCACTTGGGATGCTTAGTAACCAAAAAAGTTACAATACGGGGAACCACGGGGAAATTTTCTTTTGAAAAAGAAAAGAATATCATCGGAAATATCTTATATTGGTGTTGCTTTCACTGATAGGTTTCTCTGAGGTGGTCGACAACCAGTTTTCAAGCCTTTCCATCGCGATTTCCAAATAAACTCTGTAATAAGAGTTTCCATCGAATAAGTCTTGGTTCGCCTCCTTTTTCGCAGTAGGTATTTGAGAGCTGCTGATTAAGGGAAAAAATTACCTTAGAAAACCCAATAAATATGATCTGAATTTTTCTAATGCAAAAACAAAAGCCAAAAGGGTTTTTTTTTCGTTTGGGAAAAGTTTGCATTGAGCATTATCTAATGTTCTGGAAGCGTAATAAATGACATGAGAAGCTCTTTTCCAAATTTTTTGGCAAGAAAGGCTGCAACTGCATAATTTCTTTGCATCACACATAATTTCAAAGGAAAGGTTCCCGTCAGGGGGTTGGTAATTGGAGCAAAGTCAAACTTATCCCCAATGTGTCAAAAAACGTGCTTAAGGTTCATCGAACTCAATGTCACTTTTTTTGCAGCAAAAAGACATGGGGGGATAATTTTTTAAAAACCCTTTATAAGCGTCGATAGAATCCTCACTCCCAAAAAAGAGCGAATTTCCTGTAACCCTTACGGGGGGAAGGTAAAAATTTAATCACTTCTATTTGCTTTATCGACTTCAAACCCCTTTGAATCAAATACCTAAAATAGACTTTGCTCAACATAAAGTGATTTTTTCCTAATTCAACCCTAGGTTCTTATCTTACATCTTTGAACCTTTTGTAAGATTTGTCAAAAATGAATCAAAAGAATTACCTAAAGGAAGTCATCCAAAAAAACCTCTAGATATTTTTTCCCCAAATCTAAAATATACTAAAACCCTACACCTTTGGGAAAGTGGGTTGGGCATTGCGACCCAAAAGGGCCCTTCGTTCGCAAAAGTACCGATGGACAATGAAAGAAATTTCTCTTTATCTTCCGGTGCCCCGGAATTTTTGAAAACCTAATAACCTCAAAACAACAAAGTGAAAGGGTACCAAAAAGTTCAAGCTCTTATCAAGAAAAGGGAAAAGGGAAGTGACTTTTCTAGTTGCGCATTTAACTTCCCGAATCAACACAAACCCTAACCATTCTGAACCCCAGGGAATTAAATCCATCAATTTTTTTAAACATAGTCAAGCCCGTTTTTTTTGGAACAACTTGAAATTGGACTTCCATTTGCTACGGAAATTGGATAGATCATACCCCCATCAAGAATTTCAGATCTTTTCTTAACTACCTCCATCTAGGCGGGGTTCAAAAAGCGCGAACTTTCCTTGAAGGTTTTCAATTGTCTTCCATAAAATCTTGTCATGGGTGTGGGGGGGCTTAGTCCTTTGTATCTCTATGGACCATAATGGCTTCTTTATACTCTCTTAACACCCTAATCAAATTTTTTTCTTCTAAAGTACTTAGTTTGTTAAGACTATCACACAAGGGCTCATTTTCTCCCCAAGAAGATTAACTTTAATGTTTGGGGAAGGGTTTTTAATTTCCCAACTTGGTGCCGCACAATAAGGGGAAAATATTGTTCAGAAGGGGGGTAAATTTTGTAGGGCACATCATACCGGGTTTTAATGACTCCAACTCCCAAATCATGTCCTGCAAATCAGAGGATATTCAAGCTTCTCCTGAAAAGTTTTCAATTATTAAAAGTAAGCTCCTTAAGTAAAATTTTTCAACTCATCATCGTCTACAAAAAAAATGTCTTGTTTAAGGCAATAAAATCCACAACAAAAAAAAGGGGAGATTCACTAGGATATTTTATGGCATCATAAAGTTAAATTTAATCACTTCACCATCAAATTCCATAGTGAGGGTTCCTCATGTACACAAATTTTTGTTTTGGATGTCTTAAGAAATGGTCTCCCTAAAAAAAAAATCATTGAGAATTCGAGAATCATCATTCTCCTGTTCACAAAAAAACTACAGGGGAAAAAACCCAACCCCATTAATTGTACTAAAAAATCTTCTAGGGCTCCCAGGATAGACATTGGACCTTTCACAATTTAACAAAAACCCTGTTTCCTTTTAAAGGACCAACTTTTAAGCTTTGTAAAAAGATAAGGCTAACATTGATTGAAGCCCAAAAACACACATAAATTTAGCGATTCCAAGATACCTTTTTGCAAGGAATAGTAAAATACCTGGATCCTTTCATTTAAGGAAGCTTCTTTGAAAAATGCTGAAAAATTCTCACCCCACTAAACTTTTCATTACCCTTTTGCTTTTTTTTTGTGCACAATTTTTTTGGAAATTTAACATAACGGGGGACTTGCTTTAAATTTCTCCAGCAAAGGAATTTTTTCCCCAAATTTGCGAAAAATTTTAAGAATCTCCTTTTTTTCAGTTCATTTTTTGGTTTTCGCTAAATTTGAGGGGGAAAAGGGGGTGCTTTTGTCATACTTTTGGTGTTAACAAGGGTCCCCTTTGGATTGGTTTTTTTCGCTGGTTTTAGTTTCAGCTTTTCTCAGATTTTCGGTGTCCTTTTTTTTTGCCCTACAATTTCTTCCACTTTTCAAGGGAATTGCATTAGTGCTTTGCTTTGGATTTGTAATAGTTTGAAAGGTAACTTACCTTATTTCTAACCCTTTTTTTAAAAAAAGCAGTTGGCTTACCTGATTCTCCAAGTTTTGGTGCCGCTTTGTTCTCCTAAAATTTGTTTTGTATTGACGCAATGATTTAACAATTTCCTCAAGAGACTACCTGAAGTGGGAAAGGGGCTTGTGGGAATTGGTTTTGGGTGGTTAGGTAGGGAAAGTTGGAAGTTTGTGGTTTATTGCCCTATTTAAAATTGGGTGATCCCTCTATCCAGGATTTTAATATTCGGTAGGGATATATTTCCTTTGTTTGTTTGGGGTCCTCCTACAACAATGGCGTGTTCATATTTCATCTTGCAATGGGGGAAAAGCGGAGGTGATTTGGAGAGAACAAATTCCCCAAGCCCTTTACCGCTGGGTATTTCCCAAAAGCTAGCTACTACACAAGGGAGGGTTTTAGAAATTTGATGTTTTAAGGTTAACACACTTACCTCATTTTCTTCCTTTTTAAGAGTATCATGCCTTAAACCCAAAATTTTGTGAATTAGCAGCCATAAGGAGATCAATTCCCTACTTGACCAGGGTTTGTTTACTGGCGCCCTTCACTTGCGCATCCTCTCTTTCCCCTCCATTGGGAAAAACCTTCAAGAAGATTGGATGGAAAATTTTTTCGATATCCCATGTTGTGGAAGCTTGCACAAAATTTTCTTGAAACCCCTCCCAATACTCATGAAATTTGGGGGTCCCTTGTTTGATCCCCCAAAAGTCTTTCTTATACCAACGGGCCCGGATGCGGGAAGAATTTGTCCAAAAAGAGTTTACCATACTGTCCAAGTGGTTATAGAAAGGAGGGAAATAAAACACCAATCTTTAGCTTTTGTATTAAGAGAATGGAAAAGCAGTAACTTGATTTTATCGTCGGTTATTCCCTTTCAGCCTCAAAATAGAACACACTTATGAAAAAATCTTTCAAATGTTTTTAAGGTTTTTCTTTAAAAACCATGAAAGGTGGTAGCAATGTATCAACCCCCGATTTCAACTCGAATTTAACAAGTTCGGGACAGTGAATACAAAGGGTTGTTGATTTACATCCGGTGTGCTAATTCTCGCAAAGTTCTTTCAGATTTTCCCTATCGTCTCTTTTTTAGAATCAAAGGGTGAATCCACAAATATGCCAATTTAGTCCAGGGGATGATCTGTTTCTTTGCAGCCTCTTATGAGTCTTCTCAATCTTCGGGAAAAAGTGAGTACACCTGTATGAGAAAACGAGTCCCTACAAGAATAGAAATAAGTTGACAACAATCCTGCAGGGGGGCCAAAATTTTAGGGGGGTCAAATCCACAAAAAAAAAAACCCACTCCTAAAATGATTGAAAATTTTCCTTAAAATATAGTAGGGTCGTACCACAGGGTTGGGGTTAAATGATTTCTATTCAAACGAATAAAGAGGAAAAGAAAAATGGGGGGTTTTGTTTGTGAACCAAAATAATATTGAAACAAGATAATAAAATCGAATATTGATAAAAGCCTAGCCAAAGGAATCAGATAATTTAATTCGAGGAATTGATCATCAATGCAAATGTCTTTCTATCCTTATTTCTAGATAAACTGGTTATGGTTATTAACAAGCTCTAATAACCTATCTCTCCTTACTTCTCTGATAATCAAAACAAGCTCTTTAATTACTTCTCTTATCGATTAGACAACCCTATCAATAGCATTAAAAACTAGAGAGACTACCAATTCATGCCAGTAGATTATAAGATAACCTATTTAAACATGATCATACATCTCCATAACATGAATTCGATCATCTATTTTATAACCAAACATGTTATTTGTGTCACTGAGACTAGAATAATCAAACAATTACGGATTTGACGTGCTAGTTGACAATATATTAACTTGCTAATTGAGTAAAGAGCTCTAATTCATACCAATCAACAAAGATAATAATGACAAGACGTTCAGAAGATATATGAATATCCAAAAACAAAGAATAGATTAAATACAAATCAATTAGATCTCACAATTCATGGAGAATCAAACTTCTATGACCCTTGGCTAGAAAAAGTTCTTAGCTAAACATGTTCATCATAAAAACGAAAATTAAAAACATAACAAGCCTCTATTCCCGGTTGCTTGCTCTGCCTCCCCTTTCTTTTGTCTCCAAGATGATCTAAGATTTTTCTAACCCTCTAAGGTTAGTTCTATTTATATTGTTAAAGGGATGGCAGAGGATCTTTAGCTAGCAAGATAACGAAAATATCTTTCCTTTTTGATGTAAATCTCGAGAAGTGAATAATCGTCCGCCTGGCACGCCCTACCACAACGGCCGTGGGTCAAGCCGTGCCTTCCTCTGTAGGTAATCAACAAGTCTTCATCCGTGATCAATGTGTACCACGGCTTCAACCACGGCTAGATCCCAAGCCGTGCTATCCTCTGTTTGATGTTCCACAATTTCTCATCCTTGGCACGTCTTCCATTTCAACTTCCACCACGACTTCGACCACGGCTGCCACCACGTCTTCCCACCATGGCCGTGGCACAAGCCGTGTCTCTCTCCTTCTCATGCAGTGTGTAGCACGGTTTCCTCCATGGCCGTGTCTAAAAAACCGTGCCTCCTTCTAGACAGATATACGTCGTGTACTTCAACCGTGTATTTTCCCATGGATTCTTCAAGACAGATACACGGTCGTATACTTTCAACCGTGTAGTTTCCTGTGGCTTCAAAACTAAGTACACTGTCGTGTACTTCAACTACACGCCTATGTACTTTCCTTTGGCGGTGTAAATCCTTGTCTTTGATCCAAGTTGTAGATGACTTCTCTAATTTACTTGAATTAGCACCCTTGACTCCATTTAACCTGATTTATCACCATAATAAAATTAAGTACCATTTCCTTATGATTTCTATTAAATCTATAATAAATTAACACACTTCATACTATAAAGATTGAGTATAAAATGACTCTATCAATGGGAGCCAAGCCAGAAGATGGAATGTGGATCCTCTTGAAGTGCCACCTGGACCGATCACAAGAACTCGAGCAAAACGATTCAAGGAAGCACTTAACGGGTTGATAAAGGATGTCCACGAAGCCGGAAAGGATTGGAGCAATCATGAAGTTGGAAAGGATTGGAACAACCATGGGAATGCCCTTGCTCTTGTACAAGTCATAACAGATACGGGTTGAAGAGGGCGTGTCTTTACAAGGAACGGTCATGTAGGAGTCTGGAGGTTACACAGAATCATACACAATCGTATACACGGTTCAAAGGCACGGCCGTGTATGGTGTTAAGAATTTCCACAGAAAGATACACGACTAGAAGTACATGGTCGTGTATATGCTTACGCCGGCTCCAAGGCCGCCGGCCTTTACGTCCCTGTTTTGTTATTTTTACGCAACTTAATGATGTTATGTTGTTTTGGGCCTTTATTGTTACGAATTTTAAACCCTACTATAAAACTCCTAGGGTTTAGAACAGATAGAATATAGAACATACAAGTTTGAAAACACTTTTGAGAGAATTCCTCTCTTGATTCTTGAAAGAACTACTCTAGAACTTATCGGATTTTCTTCCGTGGCGTTCATCCTGACTTATCAATCGGTCTTTCATCTCAATTGTGGCGTCTACATAATATACCAAGGTTCTTGCCTCCCTTATAGGCAACGGGTCGCGGTTTCCACTTGATTGTTTGGCATTCTGGGTAGCAATTCCGAACGTATTGGTATTGGGTTTCATCACACGTAGGCATGGTTCGTATCAGTTTGGTATCAGAGCCTAGGTTTGTTAAACCATCAGTTCGGTTTGAGGAAGGTAACATCAAAACCCTAACTCCAATCGTTTATATCAATTGTTCGCATTCAATTTCATAGTGTTAATTGTCTATTGAAAGTGTAGTACCTACTATTCAATTTTGCTACAAAAAAAAAGGAAGAATCACGACAAAAAAAAAGAAGAAGGGAACGTGATCAAGAGTAACAAACAAAGGCAACAAAAAAAGAAATCTGAAAGAAAAAGAGGAAAATTTCGAGCCCTAGAGTTGTATTCTCTAGTTGAATTCTACGGAAGGGAATTGGTGTAGTTTGGGTTAGTTCCAAGAGAATTGAGAAGAGGAATTGGTGAGTTGATATCATCATTGCTTGTGAGAATACACGAATGACTGTGTGATATCATCCTTTGATCGAAACACGTAAGGAGTGTATCGTGAGGCTTAATTATATATATTTATGTTAGTACTAATCTTTTTCTGTAGGAACTATGTCGAGGCAACATTCTCCTGAAGGTGAGAGGGGAAGGTTTGATGCTAGGTTAGTAATTGAGGCGTTGAGGAGTGAGATGAAGAGGATGTTTCAGGAGGGCATGGAACAAATTCATGAGACGGTGGAATAAAGACTAGAGCAATCTAAAAACGTCTTCCAAGGGTATAAGAGGGAGAGTTGTTCTAGGAGAGGACAAAGGGGTGGAGATGGAATGTCTGATGATGAATTTGATGAACCTTCTGTCGGGAGTTATAGGGGTTTTAAATGGTAGGAATAGAGGAACTAGGGATTGGGAAGATAGAGGAGATAAAAATAGAGAGGATATTCAACTAAGTAGTATAAAGATGAAGATTCCTCCTTTCCAAGGGAAGAATGATCCCGAGGCGTACTTAGAGTGGGAGAAGAAGGTAGAGATGGTGTTTGATTGTCACAACTATCATGGGAGAAAGAAAGTGAAACTTACTGCCATTGAATTTCGGATTATGCCATAGTGTGGTGGGATCAACTAATGTTGAATCGAAAAAGGAATGCCGAACCACCTATTGAGTCGTGGGAAGAGATGAAGAAGCGGTTTGTGCCTGCGTATTACTATCGTGAATTACACAACAAATTGCAAACTCTTAGGCAGGGAAGCCGAAGTGTGGATGAGTATTTCAAGGAAATGGAAGTTACTATGTTTGGGGCGAATGTAGAGGAGGATAAGAGGCTACCATGGCTAGGTTTTTTTTTCTGGATTGAAAAAAAATTCAAAATTTTAAAGGAAATTTGCAGCATTATGTAAAATTTGGAAGACAGGGGTTTCATATGGCTATAAAGGTTGAGAACCAACACAGGGGGAAGGTAGAAGAACTGCACGGTTTAAACCCAGGGTGCTGGTTCTTTTTGCCTGGAAGACTAACCAATGGAAAAATAAGAAAACCCTTTTAAACCCCACCAAACCAAAAGGAGGGGCAAAGGCAAGCGGTTTTTAAACTCCGGGTTAACCAAGGTAAACCTGCCCTCTTCTACTCCAGAAATCGTGACATTAGTTTTTTTTAAAATGACAAGGTAGAGGCTATATTGCTAGTCAATGTCCGAAAAAAAAAAAGGCGTGTTTTTAATTCGCATGATGATGGTGAGTATAAACGGGGGGGGGAATAGGGGAAAGGGGATGATATGCCTCCATTAGGGAGGGTTAGTGATGATAGGAGCCTGCAATAGGGGGGGTTAGTGGCAGTAGTAAGAGAATTTTGAATGGGGCAGGTAAAAGGAAAGAAGGGGAGGTGCAACGGAGAATATCTTTCATACTAGATTTTAAACTAGGTGATCATATTTGCAGTTTGATCATTGTTTGGAGGAAGTTGCACTAATGTGGTGAGAAATTTTTATTGTAAAAGGGGCTGGGACTAAAGGGACTACTAAACACCCTATTCCATAAAAAATTCAGTGGCTAAATAAATAGTGGCGGGACAAAGGGTAGTAAGCAACCCTTTTGTTTGCTTTTCGCAACGGAAGGAAAGGGGAAGAGGTGTTATGCAATGTAGTGCCGATGCAAGCGTGCCCTGTGTTTTTTTGGGGGGGGCCATGGCAATTTGATAGGAAGGTTTTCATGATGGCTTTTCTAAAAAAGTATACGCGCCCCAAAGGGGAAAAAAGCTTTAATCTTAAACCTTTAACACCTAAATGGGTGTAAGAGGATCAGTTGCAGCTACAACATTTTTTTGCAAAATATAAGGGATTTGAAAAACAAGGGAGATGAGAGAGCAGAAAAACAGTGAGAAAAAAAAGGGAACACAAAAGTTGATATCAAATGGAAAAAGGAGGAAGGCTGGAAAGAGGGGTGGAGACCAAAGGTTGAAGGGGATCAATTTTGGGTTTGGTGATTGAAAAGGAGAGTGCAGCCTTAAAAAAGGAGTGTTGTGTGGCAAGACCCGAGTGTATTTGGGGAGAGCTTTATTGATAAAGCAACCTATGTTTTTGCGGTTTTTTTAAGGAAACTTTTTGAATACTAACGAACTTTTAAAAACCCTTTTTGCCAATTGGGTTGTGTCTATTGTGTAGGACTTTGAAGATGTTTTCCCTGAAGAAATTTCAAAGGGATTCCCACCAAATTCGTGGTATTGAGCACTAAAATTGACCTAGTACCCGGACATCGATTCTAAAAAAACCCGGGCTTATAGGGGGCAATCCAAAGGAACAAAGGAACTCCAAAGGCAGGTCGATGAATTAAGGGACGGGGGGTTACGTGAGAAAAAACTGAGCCCCATGTGCAGTGCCGGTGTTTTTTGGTGCCAAAGAAGGATGGGCCCATGGAAAAGTATGTTGACTGCCGCGCCATCAAAAACCCACGGTAAAGAAACCGTAATCCCATTCCTCTTTTAAAAGATATTTAGATAAATTTTCATAGGTCAGTGTTTTTTCCCAAAAATTGATCTGAAAAGCGGATATCACCAAATTAGAATGAATGAAGATGAGCTTGCAATATTGCTAATTTTTTCATTGGGGAAGTTTTTGAGTTTACATGGTATCCTAGAAAAATTCGTATCAGATAGAGATGCAAAGTTCTTGAGCTACTTTTTGGGAAAACCTTGGGGCTAAGTTAAGAACTAAGTTATTGTTTTTTACTACTTGTCATCCACAGACTGATGGTCCCAAAATGAGGTTTGGAATCCCAACTTTATCTACTTTGTTTTAGGGCTGTCATTAAAAGAACATTAAAAGTTGGGGGGATTTTTGTCGCAGTTGAATTTGCCTATAATTTTCCCCAATTCATTCTGCTACTAAGTTTACTCCTTTTGAAAAATTGGTTGGGATGGTTTTAATCCACTAACTCCTTTGGATTTATCACCTCTTCCTATTTCTGAGTATGTTAATCTAGAAAGGCAAGAAGAAAGCGGAATTTTTTAAAAAAGATCCATGAGAAGGGGAAGGCTTTAAAAAATTTAGCAAAGAACAGGCAGATGTGAAACAAGCCAACAAGGGTCATCGACAAGCGTCTTTTAACCCGGGGACTGGGTTTAGGTTCACATACGCCCAAAAAGCGGGTTTTCCCGGGGCAGTGTCCCCAAAAAAAACTACTTCCTAGAGGCCCATGGACAATTTCCCAAAATTTTTGAGCGCATCAATTAAATGCATTAAAAAATAGATTTACCAGGGGAAATATCAAGTAAATGCTACATTTTTAAATTTTTCTGATTTGAGTCCCTTTTTATGCAGGCGATGATTTGAGGACAAATCCTTTTCAAGAGGAGGGGAATGATGAAGCCATGATGGGGGCCAAGCCAGAAGATTGGGAAAGTAGATCCTCTTGAAGTGTCACCTGGACCGATCCCCAAGAACTCAAGGAAAAGGATTCAAAGGGAAACATTTAAAGGGGTTTATAAAGGATGTCCACGAAACTGGGAAAAGGGTTGGAGCAATCAGAATTGGAAAGGAACAACCATGGGAAGCCCTTGCTTTTAAAACAAGTCATAACGAAACGGGTTTTAAGAGGGTGTGTCTTTAAAAAGGCACAGCCATGTAGGAGTCTGGAGGTTACATAGAATCATACACGGTCGTAAAAAACGTTCCAAAAAGGGACGGCCCTGTATGGTGTCAAGGGAAATTTTCCCCAGAAAAAATACATGAAATAGAAGTACACGGGCGTGTAATGCTTACACAGGCTCCAAGGGCCCTCGGGCCCTTATTTCAAAGCCGCTGGCCTTTACATCCCCATTTTGTTATTTTTTTCGCAACTTAATGAAGTTATTTGTTTGGGCCTTTAAATTTTTACGAAATTTTAAACCCCCACTACAAAACTCCTAAGGTTTAGAACAAGGGTAAAATAGAACAAAACAAGTTTGAAAACACTTTTTAGAGAAAATTTCCCCTCTTGGTTCTTCAAAGAACTACTCTAGAACTTAAACGGATTTTCTTCTGTGGGTGGTTTTATCTCGACTTATCAATCGGTCTTTCAACCCGATTTTGGCGTCTACATAAAATACCAAGGTTCTTTCCCCCCCCTTATAGGGGAACGGGTTCCCCGGTTTTCCCTTCGATTGTTTTTGGGATCTTGGGTAGCAATTCCTAACGTAAATTTGGGATTTTTTTCGCACACTTTTGGGATGGTTTTTTTATTAAAAATTGATAAAAGGGGGTTTTTAAAATAAGGATGAACCCTAATTCCACACGTGAAGTGCTGGGTTTTTAATCTAAAAAAATATGGCCCCCAAACCCTTTTCAAAGAAAGTTTTTAAAACTTGTTACCCGGGGTTTAAGAAAGGGAAAAAAAATTACTTTTTTGCCATTTTTAAAAAAGGTGGCAAATCCAAAATTTAAAATTGAAAGGGAAAAATTTAAATTGTCCCAAAAAAAAAAACCCAACAAAAAATAGTTCAAAAAAGAAGAAATATTTTAAACGAAAGGTCCTTTATGTTTCCGGGTCTTCAAAAAGCTTTTAAAATCAGGTTCCGTTGACAACCCTGATTTGCTCAATGAAAGGGTTTTTTTTCCCATCCTTTAGGATTAACAAATAAACCCTTTCTGAAATCATAAAAATTATAGTGCAAAGATAAAAGGAAGTAGGTTGGTTTCCCCAAGGTTGGGTTTTTCTTTAGAAAAACCCCTTTAAAGCAAATTAGGGAAAGCCCCCTTAGCTGGGGCCTTGGTAATGGGTTTCCTGGGGGAGTCAAATCCATCATTAACAAAATGAAAAGGGCAATAGTATGTGAATAATCAACTTTGGAAGTTAAGAGAATTTTTAAATAAATTGAGCTAAAAATTTTCAAAAAAGATTTCAAGAGATCACTTAACATTGAAAGTATTTAAAAATTTGAGAGATATTTTCTTGGAGTGCTAGAGATTAAAATAAGATTTAATAAACTTGTAAAAATACATTTAGATGCTTGGAAATAACGTTGAACATTTAAGTTTAGGTTTGACTCAGAATCACTTTTTCAATATATTTTTGAGTCTTCCAAATTTCAAGGAGCTTGGAACTTGAGATTTTAGCAAAGGGGCTTGAGAAACTTTACCTAAAACCCTACCTAAAACTTTAGTACCAAATTTTAGTCCCCTTAAAGCTTGAGCAAAGTACTTAAAAATTCACTTATATGCCTAAACTCCATAAAGAAAGGTGCCAAAGATGGACCCAAGGGCCCCAAAACTAAAAGCCGACACACTTTTAAAGAACCAAAATTTAAAATTTTGCCATTTTTTGTACACAAAGAGCTAATTTGGAATGTCCTTTTTTGAGATCATACCATTTTAAAGCTCTTTGGGCCGTTATCTTTTGATTTGCATCAACACAAACACCCCTTTGCCATCTCAAGCTTATTCTTTTGTCACATCATGCTTGCATGAACCACGTCATCCTTCCACATCAATAAGCTATTTAGGTGAGTGATTGATCAAGTTAAGGGGTTTTTGCCTCAACCCTAAATTGTTTCCAGTTTTTGATGTTGAAGTCCTTTGGATTATTGGATAAGATTGAGACAAAATCCCCCAAAACGCCCAAAAATGAACAAAACATAATCTTTTTTTTAATTTTTTGGTTTTTAAAATTTAAAGAAAAGGACTTTCATGGTTTTTTGGGGTTTATGGACAAAAAAAATAAAGAGTATGAATAGTTTTCAAATTTGAAATTCCCCAAACAATAATTGGGAAATAGGGTATTAAAATCTTACAATCTACACAACACAAGATTTTTTAGGAAACAATGAGTTTATTAATGGAAAAACTAATATAACTCATGATAAATCTAATAACTTAGATCACCACAAACAATTGATAATTGGGGTTAAAAATACAATGGAATGAGAATTTCACCAAACAAAAAAGAAATTGAAAATTTAATATTTAAAAAACTAAGAAAAATTTTCTATAAAAACATTCCTTTTTGCTCTCTTATAATCTAATAAATTGATAAAGGCAAATGTTTTTAAAAAAAAAAATAGAATATAAAATCAATAAAAAAAAATAAGACAAAATTAAAATTTCTTGTCTAAAAAATGGTGTTTGGATGGGATGGAACCATGAACAAGACAGTAGCATAACACCAGTTTGAATGGACATAATTTGCCCTTTTGGGGGTGGCAATTGCTTTTCTAGCCTACTGTCAATACTTTAGGGTTATTGTTTTGATGGTGGCTTTTTTTTCATGCAATTGTTGCTCTAAACTTAATGCAGTAAGACACGTGAGATTAAATAGGATTTTTATCACAAACCATTGATTTTATGAATAACTGTTGTGGGGATTTTTCAAATATTAAATTTAAATTTTACGAATTCCCCAAATAATTTTGGGATCTAAATTTGACAAAAAATTTTGAATTCAAAAATTTTTGGAGAAAAAAATAGAGCAAAAACGACTCAAATTTCAATAATATTCCCTTTTTTCCCCTTTTCAAAAACCTAGGGGGATACAAATAATAGCAAGCACAAAGCTACCAAAAAAAAGAACATAAGAATTTTTTTAGAAAAAAAAACACGTAAAATTTGCTAAAAATAGAAATACTTAAAAATTTTGGACACTTTTAAAATTAGAAGACAAATAAATGCCACAATGACACTTAAAATAGAATGTCTATAAAAAATTATAGGTTTTTATAAAAGGGTTTCCAAAATAGCAAAAAAAACGGTTTAAGGGGGGGCTAAAAAAAGGAA